>CM021104.1:69609786-69752492 GCA_007115665.2 Sequoiadendron giganteum | reverse complement strand
CTATATCACTTAGGCCTCTCTTTATTTTTTTTCTCACCTCTCTCTCCATCCCTACCTCCTCTATCTTTTCTTTCATATCTACTTCTCTCTACCTATTTTTCCCTCAATACCTATTTCTCTCTCCTCCTTGCCTACTCTCTCTCAATATCTCTACCTTGTTTCCCTCTCTCTCTCCTCTCTACCCTAAACCCTAAACCTTCTGCCCTCTACCCTTAACCATCTGCCCTTCAACCCTCTACCCTCTATCTCTCTCTGACTCCCTCCCTCTCTCTCTCAAGCCTCTCCCTCCTACCCCCTCTCCCCCTCTCCCTCTCTCAGGTCTCTCTTTCTCACACACTCACTTACTCCCTCTATCTCTCTCCCCTCTACCCTAAACCCTAATCCCTTAACCCTTAAACCCTAAACCATTAAACCCTCTACCCTTAATCCTCCCTCCTTCTATCTCTCTCCCACTCCCTCCCTCTCTCTCTCTTTCAAGTCTCTCCATCCTACCCCCTCTCCCTCTCTCAGGTCTCTCTCATACTCTCTTAGGTATCTTCTTCCCACCCCCTCTCTCCGACTTTGTCTCCCTCTCCTTCTCTCTTAGGTTTCTCCCTCCTACCATCTCTCCCTCTCCCTCTGTCTTACATTTCTCCCTCCCACCCCCTCTCCCTCCCTTTATCTCACTCTCTCTCTTCATCTCTATGGATTAGGTTTTAAGGGTTAAGGGTTGAGGGTTGAGGGATTAAGAGGGTATAAGGGTTGATGGATTAGGGTGAGAGGGAGGGAGTGGGAGAGAGATAGAGGGAGGTATGGTTAAGGGTAGAGGGTAAAAGGGTTTAATGGTTTATGTTTTAAGGGTTAAGGATAAAGGGTTAAGGGTTAAGGGTGGAGGGGAGAAAGATAGAGGGAGTGAGTGAGTGACTGAGATAGGCCTAAGAGAGGGAGAGGCAGTAGGAGAGAGAGACTTGGGTGAGAGAAAGAGGGTGGGATGGTTAAGGGTTAATGGTTTAGGGTTAAGGGTAGAGGGGATAGAGATAGAGGGAGTGACTGAGAGAGAGAGAGAGAGAATTGAGATAGGGAGAGGGTGTAGGATGGAGAGACTTGAGAGAGAGAGAGGGAGGGGAGATATATAGACTCTCCCTTATCCCCCTCTCTCTATCAACACTTTCCCTCCTACCCCCTCTCTCTCTCTTAGGTCTCTCTCTCCCTCTATCTCTCTCCACTATACCCTTAACCCTAAACCTTTAACCCTAAACACTTCACCCTTAACCCTTAAACCCTAAACCCTTAAAAAATCTACCCTCTACCCTCTATCTCTCTCCAAATCCCTTCCCCTCTCTCTCTCTCAAGTCTATCCCTCCTAACCCCTCTCCCTCTCTCAAGTCTCTCTCTCTCTCACTCTCTCTCTCTATATATCTCCCATCCATCCTTAACCCTTCACCATTAAAATCTTTACCCTTTACCCTCTAACTATCTCTAATTCCCTCCCTCCCTCTCTCTCTCTCAAGTCTCTCACTCATTCACTCCTTCTGTCTCTCTCCCCTCTACCCTCTACCCTCTACCCTCTACCATTAACTCTTAACCCTCTACCCTCTATATCTTTTCCACTCCATCCCTCTCTCTCTCTCTCACTAACTCCCTATATCTATCTCTCCTTTACCCTTAACTCTAAACCCTATACCCTTAGCCTTTAAACCCTTAAACACTCTATACTCTACCCTTAACTCTACCCTCTACTTCTCTCTTTCTCACACACTCACTAACCCCATCTATTTCTCTCCTTATCTCTATCTCATTTCTCCCTCCATCTCTCCCTCCATACATCCCACCTTCTCTTCCTTAGTCCCTCAACCCTATACCCTCAACCCTTTAACCCTGAACCCTTAAACCCTCTACCCTCTCTCTCTCAACCCTCTCCCTCCTACCCCCTCTCCCTCTCTCAAGTATCTCTCTCTTAGTCACTTACTTTTTCTCTCCCTTCTACCCTCTACCTGAAAGAGGGAGAGGGGTTAGGAGGGAGATACTTGAGAAAGAGAGGGATGGAGTGGGAGAGAGATAGAGGGAGGCATGGTTAAGGATAGAAGGTAGAGGGTAAAAGTGTTTAATGGTTTATGTTTTAGGGGTTAACTTATAAAAGATTAAGGGTTAAGGGTAGAGGGGAGAAAGATAGAGGGAGTGAGTGAGTGAGTGAGAGAGACCTAAGAGAGGGATAGGCGGTAGGAGAGAGAGACTTGGGAGAGAGAAAGAGGGTGGGATGGTTAAAGGTAGAGGGTAGAGGATTCAATGTTTAAGAGTTAAGGGTTTAGGGTTAAGGGTAGAGGGGATAGAGATAGAGGGAGTGACTGAGAGAGAGAGAACCCTCTACCCTCTACCCTCCCTTCTACCCTTAACCCTCTCTAGATCTCTCCCCTCTACCCTTAACCCTTAAAACCCTCTACCCTCCATCTCTCTCCTACTCCCTCTCTCTCTTTATCTCTCTCTATCTCATGTCTCTCCATCCTACCCACTCTCCCTATCTAAAGTCTCTCTCTCTCACTCACTCCTATATCTCTCTGCTCTACCCTTAGCCCTCTACCCTTAACCCTTAAACCCTTAAATTATCTACCCTCTATCTCTCTCATGCTCACTCCCTCTCTCTCTCAAGACTCTCCCTCCTATCCCCTCTCCCTCTCTTAGGTCTCTCTCTCACTCACTAATTCCATCTATCTCTCTACCCTCTACCCTTAATCCTTTATCCTTAACCCTTGAAACCTAAACCATTAAACCCTTTTACCCTCTACCCTTTTTTGGGTCTCAAAAATGTTGGTTTGAATAAACCACGAGAGGTTGCCAAACTCTCACTACGTTGATGGAAAACTAAAAAGGCCAACCAATATGGTTGAACCTTCTACTCTTAAGGCTCTATTAAACCAAGGTTGGTGCACCTATATGAGTGACACATATTTTGAATTATGTTTCCTACTTGATGTAACTATACACAAATGGTAATTTGATAGTGGAAAGATATGATCCTAATTTGGTATAAACTGTATATGTAATATCAAGGCGTGTATTAATATGTTCAATTAAGAGATGTCAAATGAAAAGAATAAAACTAATGTAATGAAAATAAGGGAGACCAATGCCTTGTTGCGTAAAATGGAGTCAAATGAAAGCCTTTAATAAATGGTTTCTATCTAGCAGGTTCTCTAATTGTTTGATATATAATTATGAGTTAACAACTGGTATAAACATGCAAGAATGTACTTGATAAACCCTATTTGAGGTAGAATATCAAATCTAACTATCTAATTCTTCTTATTGATCCAAATGACATTCCCAGATTATTGTAATTGATAGAAGGGATTTTTAATTCTTCTTTAAAGAATCCAATGAACCAAATCACATAGAAACAAAAAATGTGTATTGATAAATTGAATATATACTTGATACTTCAATTTAAACAATCAAGAAACATCAAATTGGAGACAATCAGATAATCACAAGAATTCAACAAATAATTGATGCCAGGATGAAATCACCAAATTAACAGTTTTTCATTATCTTCCTTTAAATTAATACATGCAACATAGCCTCTTTGAATGTCATCATTCTGAAAATATAGTACTTACAACAGTCTATCCTATCCTAATTTTTTTTTTTTTTTTTTTTTGCAATAGATTTTCAAATCATTTATACATTATAATCGAAGAGTCATGCCCCTTCATTTTTTGGTTATGACCGTTTGTATTTTATGGCAAAAATATCTGATTATATTGCCTTTATCGGTAAATCAAATATTTAGACTATAGTTCAACTTTTAATTTTTCACTTTATTATTTATACCGCCCTTAACATTTCTTTTCCTGAGGCTTCCCTTGTGTTTACTGCTCTACCATGGGCTTTGACTTTTCTACCCACGGTATGGCGGTACCCGGCCCCATGATGACCGTCGTGGTCTCCATTGTTGCTTACTGCGCTACTGCGGTCTTTGCATTTGCTATCAGCGGTACCGTGGTAACCATTAGCCGCTTCTCCCAACAGTTTACCATAGGCACTACGGTCTTAATTTTCATGGTTACGCTACTGCAGTGTGACCGCTAGCCATTTCCTCGTGTTTATCGCGGTCACCGCGGTCTTTAAGATAACCCTCTGTGGTACCACAGTAAGATGTCCTAACTGCCGCATCCTTGAAGACTTATCGTCCACCACTCTACCGTGGTTTGTGGTTTGACCACCAGTGGTACTATGGTGGGACCTTGACTGCCTTCTTTAACCACTCGCCACTACCTTCATTGGTTGCTAATGGTTTACTGCCCTACTGCAATCAATAAATTGACCACGCGGGGTAGTGCGGTAAACACTTCATGCCCGATTCAAACTACTACCTCTATACCACAAGCCCCTTAGTGGGAGGCTGTGGTAAAGACTTATAGAGTGAAAATGAAAGGGGTGGTAAGGGTTACAAGTTATTTTTTGGACCTTTTCTATGGTTGTAAAGCTAAAAATTTTATGAGAAGGTAAGGAAATATAAGAAAATAAATTGGGGCAAAGTGTAGAAGGCAGTTAATGACTTTGATGGAAAAGATAGTGAAAATGGAAGGCATGAATAAATAAAATATCTTAAGGTTTTGATGGATTTTCATAGAAAATAATAGGAAAATCCTAGGAATTCTTGTGGAAAATTTCAGTTCTAACACCCTTAACCCTTAACCCTAAACCCTTAACCCTTAAACCCTAAACCCTCTACCATATACCCTTAACCCTCCCTCCCTCTATCTCTCTCTCTAGTTCAAAAAATTCATTAAAAAACCCTAAGGTTTTCCCATTTAAATTTAATATTTTTCATCAAAATATTAACTTTTTATTCATTTATACCCTATACTTTCATTTACTCCTTAGGTCTCTCACTCACTCACTCACTTACTCCCTCACTTACTCCCTCTCTCTATCTTAGGTCTCTCTTTCTCACACACTCACCCACTCCCTCTATCTCTCTCTTGTCTACCCTAAACCCTTAACCCTTAAACCCTAAACCATTAAACCATCTACCCTCTACCCTTAACCCTCCCTCCCTCTGTCTCTCTCCCACTCCCTCCCTCTCTCTCTCTTTCAAGTATCTCCATACTACCCCCTCTCCCTCTCTCGGGTCTCTCTCTCACTCACTCAATCCATCTATCTCTCACCCATATCCCTTAAACCCTATACCCTCAAACCAATACCCTAATCCCTCAACACTTAAACCCTTAAACCCAATTAAAATATCTACCCTAATCCCTCTATTAGGTGTGTCACTCACTCACTCACTCACTTCCTCTATCTCTCTTCCATGCCTCTCCCACTCCCTCTCTCTCACTCTCTCCCACTCTGTCTTTCTCCCTCTCTTAGATATCTCCCTCCCACTCTCTCTCTCCCTCTCTCTCATGTATCTCCCCCTACCCCCTCCATCTCTCTTGAATCCCTCTATCTTGAGTACTCCCTCTCCCCTGAGTATTCCCTCTCCCTCCCACACCCTCTGTATCTCTCAAGTCTCCCTATCTCTCACTCCTTGTATCTCTCCCATCCCTCTATCTCTCACTCCCTCTCTCTCTCTTAATCTTTTAAGTATCTATTTCCCACCCCCTCTCTCCTACTTTGTCTCCCTCTCCTTCTCTCTTGGGTGTCTCCCTCCCACTCCCCCTCCCTCCCTCTTTCTCTCTCTCTCTCTATCTCTATGGATTAGGGTTTAAGGGTAGAGGAATTAAGCCTCACTTATGTCACAATCCCTCTTTGTTAGGCCTCACTAACCTCCCACCCTACTTTCTTAGGTCTCTCATTCCCACCCCCTCTCTCCCACTTTCACTCCCTCTCTTTAAATTCTCTCCTTTTCAGAGGAACATATTTGGTACTCGCCAAATGGGTTTTACCTTGAAACGGTAAAAATAAGGGTTGACCTCATGATTCAAGCCCACATTCTCCTGTGTTTGTCTAGTTCAGCACTTTATCTGAGTCAGAAACACCTTTTTTCTGCAGTTGACTTCATATTGTACTAATATATGCTTGATCCATCACCTTTTTACCACCAATCTACATGGTAGACAATGTAGAAGAAGATATTTTGAAGTTTCTACATCATTTTACATTATCTAAGGTAATATATTCATTTTGCTAAATTGAAATGTTTGTCTTTAGTGTTAGGTTTTCAAAGGCAGATATCTAAAAGCTAAATGAAAATTTTATCAAATAAACCAGAAATAAAACACACAGAGAATTTAATGTGGTTCACCCAATGTGGGCTACATCCACCAAACCACAGCCATCTAATGATTTCATTAACCAGTGTAAAACCCTATGACAATATCGTGAATAATCATATTTTCTTATGCTACTGTAACTCTATTACAAACCCCTTTTAACCAGCCATTTAGAAGCTTCCGGATTAGGGTTATACAAAGTTGGGGTTTTTCGCTTTTCAGTGATTTTTCCCTTTTTCGGTAATTCCACGAAAAAGCAAGACAAAAAAATTTCTCAGGGGCTACCGCCCCTGAACCCCCATTTTCAGGGGCTGCTGACCCCAGACCCCAATGAGGATACATGAAAAGTGTATAGTATACAATGATCAGTCGCCACATACCAACAATCTCCCACTTGGAGAGTGATCAGGCTCCACACCAAAACATTTAGTATATTTGTTTGTTTTTGATAATATAAACTAAATTTCCTTAATGATTTTATTAATCATAACAATTGGACTTAGAATTCAACATTGAATTAGATGGGATTTGAATAAAAAAGTTCAATTTTTAGAATTGCATAAAAAATTTCAATTTTTACGAGTTTGAAGAACAACAAAAATAAAAAACATAACATTTACTTAACATAAATTTACTTATGAATTCTATTTGCATTGCTTATGGTAGTCCATTTCCAGCATGGCTAGTGAAATTCATTGTATTTCATTTTTTTTCCAACTAATTTGGAAAACTTTTATTTTCATCTAATTTGGAAAACCTCATTGCTAAAGAAATAGTGAATAATGATAAGATATAGCATCACAAACCCTTCTTTGAATCCATATTCTTCATGACTTTTTTGACAATCAAAAATTTGGTTTTGAGAAAAATAAACAAAAGAGTCTCTAGTTTTCGTTTAGGTGGCAGCAATTTATACCCTATGTTTGTGATTCTCATTGATTTTCGGTATTGAATGGTTTCCACACCTCTCTGCATTAATTTTTTTGTAAAATGCCTTACTTACTTTTGTTCTATGTGTGTTTGTGGACATTTAGCATTCAAGGTCATGCCAAGGAAACAACCAAAGCCTCTAAGACCAGAAGAGTGTGTAGTTAAAAATGCAAGGAGAAGAGAATAAAAAAATGTAGCTTGTGAAGCAAAGGAATTGCAGCCTATACAACCACAAACTTATGTGAAATCTAAGAGAGATGTCAAATTGGAAAAACAAAGGGCACGAATGAGGAAAGTTTGTGGAAGGACAAGAATGAATATAGAATTTGGGGGCACATCATCAACCATAGGTGAAGGTCAATGCACATCTCCAGTTGAAGACACATTGACAACAACATGTGGTTTTCCAAGTACATTGGAAATCACATCTCCAATTGAAGACACACCATAAAAAATATTGTGTTTTGAAATTACATTAGCAAACACATCTCTATTTGAAGGAACTCCATAAAGGACATCTCAAGTTGGAGGTACAACATCGTTTACATGTCAATCTCAAGGTATGCCATCAATTTCACCTGCAATTGAAGGTACACGATCTATCCCCGATGTTGTTGACCTTCCCAATATTGACACAAATTACATTTGAGAATTCCTCCTAGAGTTTTGCATAGAAAACCTACATTTTTTATTGATATTGATTCCAATGTTTTGAAATGGATGCCTAATAAGATTCCAAAATGTACATGTCAAAGATATGTAGAATGGATATGGAGTTTGTTTTTTGTGAAGCTAATTGAGGGTGGAAGATGCCAACTATTTGTTGAAATAATGAGGCAAATCAAATTTAGGCCCACCATGGAGGCTCTTGGGCTAAGAGTTTTGAATGACTCAAGTGAAAATTCGATTGTAAGGAACTTGATGAGTGCATACGAGAGCGTGGGTTCCACCTCACACATGAAGGATAGTTGAGCCACACGACGTGTGATGACAACAACACTGTCAAGCAGTCAAACAAGGAAAAAGGTGAACCTTACAAAGGCAAGCAAGTCTTTGAAAATAAGTTTATCATCTCTAATGAGAGCCAAAGGAAGGCATGAAAGAGTGGAGGATCCAAATAGCAATGAGTTATGGGCATTTTTGGGTAGAGTGCCACGGAAAGACACAAGAACTGCTCAAGGCTTGAGATCTTTAATTGGGAATTATTGGAAGGATAACACAAGGACCTCTCCTAATCAAAGAGATGTTTTAAGAAGGATAATTGGTAGTATAAACTATGAGCCACATCTTTAATTGTGATTGTAGGTAATACTGAAGTTTGTCAAAGTATATAAGAAGAGAACAACATCGGTTACTGGTGCAAGTGTTCAGTGGTATGAGAAACATCGGTTGCTAGTGCATTTTATGGTTGTCAATCTTCTCTTTCTTTTCCATCTCCTAGATTTATCGGATTGTTATATGCTACACATTTTATGTTAAGCCTCAGTGATATATTTGAAATTTATACATAGGGTCGTCGAGAGATGATAAAGTAGCGAAGGGACACATCACCATTGTAGGACCTTCAATCGACCTCCTTATCTAGCATGCATGAAGGTGATAGTAGGTCTCGTCATTTTTATGACTAACATGATTTAGTTATTGCTCTTTTAATTATTTTTATGTGAGTCTATGTCTAAGATTAAGAGGATTTTGCAAGTTTTTTGTGGACCGAACTCCTATGATACTACACAACCACAGAGAGGCTACTACCCATGTGTTTTGTAGGAAGTAGGTGATGTACATGTTTTGAACAATTTTGGAATGCAAATAGTTGGGCCAGCTGAGGTGGAATGGACAAACTAAACTAGGCAACAACTCCTTTTGTCCTTTTCTCAAGTACAATATATTTCATGATTTGTGTTGGAAATGGGAGGATTATTTCCCTGCATGTATTGCTACAAGTATTAACAAATGGGAATATTTTCAAGATGTTCTTCCATCACCATTGTAATATTTTTTGAAGACTCCACATTCATAAGGACCTATTGATGCATACACAACCATAGCTCTTGGAGTCTTTAGACACTGACTGACATAGACTTGACAGTCATAGGACATTGAATGTGATGAGTAAATTTGATTTTCAAGAACTTTATAATCATACACTCACTATACTTAGCAACTGATCACTATTCATTTCTAATCTTTCCTTTTCATTTGCACATTGCCATGTACAGTGACCCTTCATAGTTCCCTTGTGTTCATACATTCATGATGCTTATCTTAATGAATAACCTTCCTTTAAATCTATTTTCCTTTGATGAAGTGACAAGGTAGGGGCAGCATATGCCTCAGAGAAATTGATGCAACCTAGGTCATCTCTAACATACCATAGGGTATGACATTCAACAAAACAACTACTATGGTTCAACCGACTCGATCCCTTAAGGGTGCAAAGTGCAAAAAGGCAACAATACTTGATAGGGTATTACTCGTAAACTGTGGTGATTAAGAAATCTCTTTCTAAACCTATGAGATCATTTTGGACCCCTCTACAATAGCCTCTCTTGGTTATTTCTATCTCGGAGTTATTTTCCTTTGGTGGCGAATTTTCACTCAGGGAAAGAGTTGTCAAATGCAAGTAGTTGAAAGTTGCAAAGTGGTGCAACTTTCATTTTGTAGCTCATATGACCAAACAAAATATTCCAATGCATTTGGGTGGGTATGTTTACGGTAGGCATGGTCCTCTTTTGCACCTAAACATGCAAAATCGCTCTGAGCTACGTTCAATCTGATTGATCCCTTAAGGGTCCAAAGTGCAAAATGGCTGCAAAATTCAGCATTCTATTACTCGGAAACCATGATGCTTAGAAACTTATCATCAGATCCTACAAGATCATGTTGGGCCCATCTAAAATAACCCCTCTCATTTTTTTCTATCTCGGAGGCATTTTCCTATGCTCGTGAATTTTCACTCGGGGAAAAAGTTGTCAAATGCAAGTAGTTAAAAGTTACAAAGTGGTGCAACTTTTGTTCTGCAACTCGTGTGACCAAACAGACTGTTCCAACGCATCCAGTTGGGTACATTTACACCAGGCACGATCTTCTTTTGCACCCAAACATGCAGAATCACACTGAGCTACGTTCAACCGGATCGATCCCTTAAGGGTCCAAAGTGCAAAATGGCTACAAACTTCAGCATGCTATTACTCGGACACCGTGATGCTTAGAAACTTCTCGTCTAATCCTATGGGATCAAGTTGGGACCCTCTACAATAAGCTTTCTTGGTTTTGTCTATCTTAGAGGATTTTACTATGGTGGCGAATTTTCACTTGAGGAAAAAGTTGTCAAATGCAAGTAGTTGAAAGTTGCAAAGTGGTGCAACTTTTGTTCTGTAGCTTGTGTGACCAAATGGACTATTCCAACACATCCAAATAGGTATTTTTATGGTAGGAATGATCCTCTTTAACACCTAAACACGCGGAATCCCTCTAAGCTATGTTCAACCGGATCGATCCCTTAAGGGTCCAAATTGCAAAATGGCTGTAAAATTTAGCATGCTATTAATCGGACACCGTGATGCTTAGAAACTTCTCATCTGGTCCTAAAAGATCATGTTAGGCCCATCTACAATAACATCTCTTGGTTTTTGCTATCTCGGAGGCATTTTCCTATGCTAGTGAATTTTAACTTGGGGAAAAAGTTGTCAAATGCAAGTAGTTGAAAGTTGCAAGGTGGTGCAACTTTCATTCTGCAACTCGTGTGACCAAACGGATTGTTCCAACACATCCAGGTGGGTACGTTTACACTAGGCACGGTCCTCTTTTTTACCCAAACACGCAGAATCACTTCGAGTTACGTTCAACCAGATCGATCCCTTAAGGATCCAAAGTGATAAATAGCTACGAACTTTAGCATGCTATTACTCAGACACCGTGACGCTTAGAAAATTCTCGTGTGATCCTATGGGATCATGTTGGGCCCCTCTATAATAACCTTTCTCAGTTTTTGCTATCTTGAGGATTTTTCCTATGGTGGTGAATTTTCACTCAAGGAAAAAGTTGTCAAATGCAAGTAGTTGAAAGTTGCAAAGTGGTGCAACTTTCATTTTGCAGCTCGTGTGACCAAACGTACTATTACAACGCATCTGAATAGGTATGTTTATGCTAGGCATCATCCTATTTTTCACCTAAACATGCGGAATCACTCGAAGCTACGTTCAACCGGATCGATCCCTTAAGGGTCCAAAGTGCAAAATGGCTGTGAACTTCAACATGTTATTACTCGGACATCGTGATGCTTACAAACTTCTTGTTTGATCCTATGGGATCACGTTGGGCCCCTCTACAATAACCTTGCTCAATTTTTGCTATCTGAGAGGCTTTTTCCTATGGTGGTGAATTTTTACTCGAGGAAAAAGTTGTCAAATGGAAGTAGTTGAGGCATATTATCAAATAATTGACTACCTTGTCTATGGCTTGTCATGGCATTCCATCACCATGAGACCACTTTTCTTTGAGGCATTTTTTGAAAAAGTTCAATGGCCTGTCTTTGCTATAGCTTACTATTATGCTTTCCTAGATTTTTTCCAAGCATCCATAGCTTGTTTGAAAGCATTTGTTTTAGGCTTTTAGCCATTGCAAGAAGGAAATGAACTATTTGATAAAATTCTTTGTTAGACATATATGAAAAATGTCGTAGCATAGACAAGGGAATGAACTATTTGAAAAAATTCCTCGAAGAAATGTGGTCTCATGGAATGCCATGAAAAGCTAAAATTGGCAGCTACTCCTAGTTATTAGTTATGCAATGTGAATTAATTGCATAACTACTTAGGTTGACTTTGTCAAAAGCTATATTGTAATTGAAATTTTGAAATCTATCAACATCTAGTTATTCATTACACAATGTGAAGTGATTCTTTGAGTTTGAAAAATGTGCAATGCATGAATAAAAACTACAAAAATCTATTTTCTACATTTCATTAGTTAAACTCTTTATTTTATTTTCTCTATATATCTCCATGCTATGGAAATGCCTTTCGATTTCAAAAAAGATAGTTTTTATCTCTTGTTATACAATTTTTTACATTTTTTTATCTCTTGTTATAAAAAGGAGCAGATATACAATGTTAAAGAAGAGTGAAAGAACAACTAAATTTATCATTTCAAAGCAATTTTTTTGATGCATTTTTTCAAACAGTTTACTGCCTTCTCTATGATATTGCTTACTATTATGCTTTTGATATATTTTTTGAAGCATCCATAGCTTGTTCAAAATCACTTGTTTTAGGCTTTTAGCCATAGCAACAAGGCAGTGAACTATTTGAGAAGATGCTTTGGTAGACATGTATGAAAAATGTGGTAACATAGACAAGGCAGGGAACTATTTGAAAAAATATCTCAAAGAAATTTGGTCTCATAGAATGCCATGATAAGAAAATGCAATTGGCAACTACTCCTAGTTATTAGTTATGCACTGTGAAGAAATTGCATAACTACTTAGGTTGACTTTGTTTAAACTATATTGTAATTAAATTTTTAGCATCTACCAGCATCTACTTATTAGTTATGCAAAGTAAAGTAATGCTTTGACTTTGAAAGATGTGCAATGCAATGTAATCAATGACATGAATATAAACTATGAAAGTCCATTTTTTACAATTCATTAGTTAAAATATTTATTGTATTTTCTCTCTATATTTCTATATGCTATGTAAATACCTTGCAATTGTATTTAAAAGGCTTAATAGGTCAGTTAGGTGATATTTACAAAATCAAGTTGTGAATGAATGGTAATTAAGAGAAAAAATGGAAAATTGCCATCTTAGAAGTCTAACAAAGGGTGGTTATGGTGGTTGATCAGCTCAAGGGGTAGTTGGAAGGTGGTATCAAGATATATTTCTATAATACCCCGAGTTGAGGGTTGATTTTGTTTAGTTTCTAATAAAAAAATATACTTGAAAACGCTGATCACTGGTTTTCTTTGTTTTCCTAAATTTTCTTTGCCTTCCATAGGCCCATACAAGTCTATCAGGACTTGAGGCTTTGGATACTTTATTGCATATGTTTTTACTCTCTTTACATCTATTCTAAAGGTTTAAATCCATCTTTTGTGTGTGTGGGATCAAAAAACTTGGTTACTGCTATGTTTTCTGTGTTAGGGGTTTTGAGGGCAACACCATGAGACATTAGCCAATCCACCTATTGTTTTGACCCTGTTGCTTGCTAGATTAGCTTGTACCATGATTAGTTTGGTGTATGAATACTTTGGAGGCTGAGATAATGAATAAACTTAGTTGGGTGTGAAGTTCTAATGTTGTTCAGGGGTGTTTCCACCATGAAAGTAAAGAACTCAAGTATTGAATCTGAGAAATAATGAAAGGAATGGGATTGTGAGTGTCCTTTAAGTTAGGGTAGAGGTATTGTGGGGCTTTTTCACCTTTGGAATGATTTGGGGAGGTCTATATTTATGGGTTTCTTTAAAACCCTTCTTTTTGTGAAGGTTTAGGATGGTTTGTGAGTAGAGGAATAGAAAAAGTTCTTGAAGCTCTTAAAATGGGATAGTCTTGAGTTTGGTGAGCATCCCTAAGACTGTTTCAAGTTTCCTTGGTTTAGAGGTGAGTTTGTGAGGGGGTTCCTTCAGAAATTAGGCCTAATTATGAAGCCTAGAGTGAGGGAGGTGTATTGAAAGTTCATGTTGGTCCTAAAGAGTTACTATTGGTTTTGGCATGGTTGTGTAACCCTGAAAAGGGTATTTTATCCACCTTTGAATGGTTAAGTGTTTTTGAAAGGTTGGGAGAAATTAGGCTTTGCTTGGGTTTTGAGTTTGGTGCAGGAGCACCTACACCACATGATCAATTTTTTTTATTTGAATACATCAATAAGGAAATGTTAGTGTCTTTAGGTTTATTTTGTCTAATAAGCTTTGAGAGATCAAACATAATGCAAATAAAGGGTGTTTTGTGTCTTAGAAGTCAATTAGAAATGATATAAGTTGTAAAATACTGACAAAGCAACTTTAACACAAACAAATGTAATTAAGGGACCAACTAATCCCAAGCTTGGTTATGGGAATTGGGGAGAATATTCTTGTTGGAAAATTATTTAAAAATACTTAACAAGGCTCGAATGAGATAGTGGAAGAAGTTTTGTAATAATTTTACACAATAAACACCACAGTTTTGAGCAATTTTCTAGAAAAATATTGTTTTCTTGGTCTTTTTGAGTGTTGTATGGGCACATACAGGTTCTTCATGGTCTAAGAATTTTAGAGGATGTATCTATATGTTTTCTAATTCATTTATTTTGTATTTGGTGTCTTAAGTATTTTTTTGTAGAGAGAACCAACACAAACAGTGACTGTCGCAGTGTTGCTGAATTAAGGGTTTGAGGGGAAATTTGTGATGTAACAATCAATCCACCTATTTTTTGCTACTATATCTCAGTGGATTGATTGAAAAAATGTTATAATAAGTGTTTCAACTCATTCTAGAATAAGGAGTCATAATTATGTGTTGTTTTTGTGACTATTCTAAGACTAAACAAGGGTTTTCCAACATGGAAGTGAGGAACCAAAGAGAGGTTTTTAAGAATTAATACCTGTAAGGGTTATATGAGGGTCGAATGAGTCCGTGAAAAAGTATTTTGAGGTTTTTGGGGCTTTGGAAGTGTTGAGAGAGGTCTGGAGTTGTATGTTTCTTTAAAACCCTTGATTTTGTGAAGGTTTAGGAGGGTTTCTTGGGTTTTGTGAGTTAGAGGCTCTGTAGACACAAACTAATGAAAAAATTTGAGGTTTGTCACCATGAAATAATAATTTCCAAGGCATTTGGATCAATACCTAAGTTGGAAGGGTGGTCCCTTTGGAAAAAAAGGGCTAATTATGAAGCCAAAATTGAAGTAGGTGTGTTGAAAGTCTATGTCGGTCCAAAAGAGAGACAATTGATTCTTTGGTATGTTGTGTAGCCTTGAAAAGGGTATCTCAATCCATCTTTTAATTGTCTAGTGTTTTGGGAAGGTTGGGAGAAATCTGGCTAAAACTAAGTTTTGAGTACTACAAGAATAACCAGTCACAAATGTGAGTTTCAGAAACCTTAATGAATTTGACTTAGGGATTGTTGTCAATTGATTCAGTTGTCATTGTATGAATGTTGATGGTATTTTTAGGGCCTTGGTGGAGTCTTGTTGTTCATTTTCAAGGTTGAGGAGTTGAGACCCTTGAGGGTGGGTTGATGCCTATCAGGCTGAATCATTATGAAGAAGAGTTCTTGATTGAGAATTGACATTTCCATTGTTGTGATTCTTCTCCACCTTGGCTCTGCATCCAAGTGCTACAAGGGTGGATTGTTGGGTAAGGTGTTGAATGAAGAGATTGGTTTGATGGGTCTTTGAGGTTGTGTAGATTGCTCAAAATAGGTTTTATTAATCTTGTTAGGATCCCCTGAAGGTGGGTTGTCAGACTGATTGGGTTTGAGCCTCCTTGCTTTTGCATCAGTGAGGCACAAGTAATTGAAGCATTCCAAAGGATACAAACCACCATGAATGGAGCTTACTTATACAATATGCTTTAGATGGGGCTTATTGAGCATTCCAAAATAATTAATTAAGCATTAGATGTAAACAAAATCCATGCCTACAACATTCAAGCATACAACTTACATGATATGCATGATAAAATCATTCAAGAATGGTAGTAGCAAATTAATATTTTCTTTAATCAAAAATCTGAAAGGCTATAGAATGATATATATTGATAAAAGTATATAAATATATCCAAAAAAACCATATAGGCTTAGTACAAAGGAGCCATTTGGACAAAATATCACTTATATATATCAATAGTACAAAACATATGTTCCAAAATTCCACATAGGCATACAAAAAATAACACTAATACATAGTCATTTCCCTCTAGGGAAAGGAAATAGATCCCGTGTTGCCTTCAAAATTCAGTTGGATGGAGTGATTGTTGCTTGTCTTGTCTTTCGAACACACCCACTACTCCTCCTCTCTTCACTCTAGACCTTCAACTGATACGATTAAAAGTAAACATGTTAAAACATAGAAATTAAATTATGGAATGGCATATAACAAAATATAATCACTTACCACATACATATAGTCATCATGCACATTTAAAGCATCACCATGTCCACAATTTGGAGTGACAACCACCTATAGCAACCATGAAGATAGAAATTAAACTACATAAAATTATCGTGAAAAGTGTCTATAATAGACCATAAAAGAGAAAATATAATGTCAAATCGACTAATCTATTCGATACCTCTCTCAATGGATAAGAATTGGCTATTGTCGCAGCAACTCCATGGTCCATCGTGCCACCAACATCACCAGGGCTATCTCTTGTCAACAGCTACAAATGAAAAAATATCTTAGGTATCATGTTGATATAGGATAAAATAATGTGAAATGATCAAGGAAAACTTGAATGCAATGTTTGTGTTTCTCATCAATTTTTCAGATTTGTATATACCCAAAAATTATGAAAACTAGCTAACATAGATTTACAACCCTATTAATGAATAAAGGCTACCTGAGTGTATGTTATTTGAGGATATGAATCATGAGGTGTGGAGGAAGAAGGTGCACCAAGAAACTGTTTGAAATTCAAAGCATGTTATGAGACAAACATTCAAATATAACATTCAACTGTTCAAATGCAATAATTATATCTTTAATACTAGTTGCATACCTGTGGACTCATCATCGAGAATGTATGAGGGTCTATAGGAATAGATCATCCCTCATGAATAGTGCGACCCTGAAATTTCATCATATCAAAATTCTAGTAATTTAGTTATTCTTAAGTTTCTAAATATATTTTAATAAACAACATTAAAATAACTTGCTAAATTTCACCTGAGTGTCAATGTCGAATGTATCATTCAGAATATCATCTGTGAAAGCCATCGCCTCTACAACTGACGTAGGCTATGTAGATGCATCATGAGCACCCTGATAATCATACGTGCAAACAACACGACAAGCATCACAATGGTGGGGTGGATCTCGGGGCCTACACATCTCCTCCACACCAGGCTCTACTAGAGGACTCGCACACTATAAAATGGTCTGGGTGAGTGAGCCAATCGACTTCATCATGTCCACCTCTAGATTGTCCTTAACAATGGAAGGAAAAATGACATGCTCCACCATGGGTCTACCCAAGGCTCTCGGTGCCAACTGTGGATTACGTCGTGTAATAGTTCTATCCTATGTGGAGCCCCCACCTCTACCCTGGAAGTCTAAGATGTCAAAATAGTTTGGCATTTTATTGAGGACAAACTCGCAATAGAGTTTCCTCAAAATGTATTACGGCACCTCATGGTTATTGCATGGAGGTTGGTCAAACACCATCCACCACTGCTCCCAAAATTTGTTTCTAATTAAACCATGGTGGCACCAATGGATCGGGAACGTCCTGCATGCATGGGACAAAGGTTCATTGGCTTTTGGATCTTTAAATAGGGCACACAACTCGGCTTTGCTAATTTTTAGTTTTTTTACATTTGCATATGACAAACCATTAGCATAAAATTGCCTCATCTCATCTCTCTTAGTTGACCAAAAATTCATTTGCTCACTCATTTCTCCTACATGAGTTAAAATTGACTTCAATGATTCAATAATCCGTCTCCTATAAGGGTGGGTTTCAGCATGCTCGGTTAATCTTGCAATTAATTATTGAATGTATCTTATTATTTTCAATTTGATTCTGAATATTTTCCTGTGTTCCTTGAGGATTCCTATGAATTGATGGAGGGGTTTCGAGTAGTTCTTGTATAGGAGGCTCTTGATGAAGGGGTGATTTTGAATTCTCAATGTTTTGAAGTGGAGATTCATTCCCTGATAATTAGAAAAAAGTTTTATTATAAAAATTTATTTAAAGTTGCATTCCAAATCAAATTCAAAATAAATAGAATAAAAATACACACCTCTTTGCAATCTTTGACCTCTCCAATGTGTTGGTGGCATTCTCATGGAAAATGGCAAGCTAAGGATGCAAAGAATGGAGGAGATTTGGTGAACGCGAGTTGGAGACCTGAAATCTTCCTTCTCAAGCAGCGGGTTGAAGACAAAATGAGGGTTCCAAACCCAACTTTTGCATTTTATGTCTAGAAATACATTTGGCACATGCCAAATGTATTTTTAGACATTTGGCATGCACCAAAGGCCTTATTTTGGGGGTGTTTTGATAGTTTTTTCAATTTGGCACCTAAATTGTGTCACAGATTGGTGCACTTACCCTTTTGTGAAAATATTGTCCTCCATGGTTAGCTTGCTCAATTTATTTTCTTCATGAATTCTCAAGAATATAAGCCTTCACTCCTTTCATCACAACGGTATTCACTATTTTTTTTATATAGTGACTAATACTAATGCATTAGCATGGTTTAAGGTTTCCCTTCTTTCTTCAAAAACCTACCATTATTAAAATTGATTTCCCATGCATTAATGGTATGACTATCATTAAAAAAATTTGCGGCTGTCCCTTTCTATATGAGATTGCATCGTCTTTCCCATTGTAGGTGTTTCATCCTGCATTATGAAACTCTTAACATATATATTTTTAATGTTTCATTTTTTACATATTGAGATAAAAAGGTCCTTATCTGCTACAAGTTTGTATAAAGTAGGTGAAATATATTTTTCATCATGAGGTCTCTTAATAAGCCTTTTTTATTAACAATCAATGAATATCAACAAGTTCACCATTCATTATGGGTACCATGGAAAATATATGGTTATATACCTTCAAAAAGACCCTAATAAATACCTTATAATAAATCCAAAAATAGACGTCAAGAAAATCCATAGAATTTTTTTTGGCATGGCATTCATCATGGAATTCATCATTCAAATAGTTCACTACCTTGTGTATGCTTTTAATTAAACAAAGAAACTAATGAAAGTGACAAAATAACTTCATATTTGTTGTTCCATTTTTATTTGTTGACGTCAGATAGCCCTAGAAAAATTCATGGCATTATGGACCATGTATTTGTTGTAGCAATAGCTAGTTATGATCCCTTGGTAAAGGTATGTGACAAATTAGTAAATTTGACATTATATTTTCTCCTCTATGGTCTATTATCAAATTTTTTTATGATACTTGTATGTAGCTTAATTTATATCTTGATGGTTTCTACATGTGCTTGTCACTCTTGATCATTGATGTGCTACTATTGTGGATGAGCGTGATGATTATTTATTTGTGGTAAGTGATTATTTTGTTATATGTCATTCCTTAATTTAATTTCTATATATTAATTTTTATACTTCTTATTGCATTAGTTGCATCTCCAAATGAGTGAAGAGAGGACTATTGAGTGAATTTGAAAGATAAAATAATCAACATAAATTCCATCCATCTGACCGTTAAAGGCAATGCGTGATATATTTTGATGAGGGCCACACCACCCTAAACATTCAAAAATAACAATAATAGATACCAACACATAATATGCAAGACAAAAAATAAATCACTTTCAATTATTTTCAAAAAATAAATTATAGATTGAAAACTTACAATGTTATAGCCTCATAGGCTTGATTCATTACAACAAAATCCACTTAAAAAAAAAAAAATTATTTGGAGCCACAATTTTCACTAATGGATCCACCTTCTACAACCCCAAATTACCCTTTTAATTTATCCTATAACCACCCTAGAATGTTCTACAAAGTGTAACTTTCCATTTTGTTTTTGTGCCAAAAGTCTCGCTGATTGATTTCTTTCCTCGAAATAATATTTTAATGAAATTGACTTTTTAGTGGGCCAACTTTGTGAGGCCATAACTTTCGATTTGTTTGTCTAATTTTCTATTATAATATATTTTTGGAAAGCTTTCAAAGAGATCTACAATGCTCAAACCATCAAAGATCATTTCGTCCAATTTTTGGGTTGTTTCAGTGCTTCTAAGGTTTTCATGTCTAAATTTTAAGCTACATTGGAGAAATTTCTTAGGATGGAAACTTTAATATCTCCCAAACCATACATGGTATTGAGATGATTATTTCATGACTAGAAATGTTTTTTCGGTTCCACTACTTGGGGTAAATATTTCAGGTCCATAAGAGCCTATTTAGGCTAACTTACTAAAAATAGTAAGTGATCATTTTCACCTTTTTTGACTTTTGACTATCTTAAAAATGTTACGTGTCATCATGGGACTCAAAACAACTAAATAAAGGGTGTTTCCACAATAATGGGTAACACTTTTTTGGGACATCATGATTTTTTTCCTAAAATCACATAGTTTTGGAAAATATAATGATTTAAGCCTTCAAATATTCCATTTAAATTATTTTAATCAAAGAGGGTTTGATCAATATCCCTTAGATAAGACTCCCTTGGGTAGAACCCAATTATTTTAAAACCATACCTACAATGGAGTCTCCTCTACACCTATCAAAATGTTAATAAAAAGCCACTTTTGATTTTCCTTTTGGGCGATCAAATGAATTCATTTAAAATTTATGTTTTGTAGCTATGTGGCCCTTATTATAAGATTCCAAAAAAGTATAATTTTAAATATATTTATTTTGATGATTATATTTATTTTTTATTTCTTGTGAATGTATATTTTTAAATGGACATCAAGTTCTTTGTTTCACAGGTATGAAAAAATAGGAAAATAGAGAAAACAAATCTAAAAATTACATGTGTAGTAGGTATTGTTGTCCTTATTCCAACAAAAAAACAAATTCTAATTAAAATGCATACAAAAAATTGTATGTGGTCTAAAGTACACCTCTAGCCAAATTATAATTACCCAAACTTCAAAAATTAGTTAAAATTATATATATGTTACAAAAAATTATGAAAAAATATTTGTCCACTAGATATTGGTGTCACAAATTTGTATTTTAAAAGTTATAATTGTATCATTTCTATAAAAAAGTTATGTGGTCCAAAGTAGACATCACTTTTTAAATAAAATATTTTTAAAAAAAAACAAGTTATTAAAAATTACATAAAAGGATTCACAATTTATTTTTAATTATTTTTGAAAAATACAACTAGAATATGCACACAATATCTCAAAAATAAGTAGTTTGATTCATCTTCAAATTCCTAATGGTTTAGCTACTATAGGTTTAAGAAAGTGAATTTTTGGTGAAAAATGTTGATTTCAATGTCAATTCTGGCCAAAAAGTGTAACCCATTATTATTGGATCACCCGAAAATAAGAAAAAATATTTTTTAGGTGATGCAAGATTGCTCCTACACCATTAGATTCTCGTACATTAGACACCCAAGATAATTTTTAAAGTGACCCTATAACTTCTTAGGAGTTATAGGGAAACCAAGATGGTTAACCTTAGCCTCAAACAACCATGATGCATCCTCACCGGCCTTGTCTCTCCATTTCACTAAGTACTCTACATATTGTTTGTTTCTTGTGCTTCTACCCAAACGACTATCCAAAATTTCTTCTATCTCCTCCTTTTCTAAAGTAGGTGTTGGAATATTCCACTATGCTTCTATTATTTCTTCATCAATTCCTCCTCCATGATATTATATTAAATTTGAGATGTTAAACACAAGTGAATATATGAATTCCATCAGGTAGATCTACCCCATATGCATTTCTTGAATCATGCTTCTTTAAGATCTTTCATGGTCCTTTGGTATATGAAGAATGGCTTTGAATTCTATCATATGACTTAGGACATAAATCAAACCCACTTTCCGATTAACACATTAAAGGGAACCCTAGAGATTTCAATGCAAAAGAGAAAAAGATATTATAGTAGTGTTGTTCTTAGGGGATGATTTTAAACTAATGAGGGGTTCACCACCAAGTAAGGACTTGGAAAGACAATTTTATGCTAGATGAAATCCAAAACCTTAATGTGATGTAGTGACTTACAAAATGACCTAGAAATTCATATAAATTAGAACAAAAAGCTATGAAATTATATGTGTGCATCTAGAAATTTGTAGAGGCTGGAATGAAGGTTGGAAATTCTATTATTGTTAAACTTGACTTATAAGATTATTTAGTAAGAGTTTTAATATTAAGTGAAGGCTTGTTTGTTTCTTCCAAGGGGAAATAACCAAGACCACTAGTATTTTCTTGTGTGTGAGGCTCTATAGGGACACAAATACCTTTTTCTCTAGCACCACATCCTTTTCCACTATAATCAAGTTGTTTCATCATTTCATAACCTTTTCCATAAATATTCTTCATCTCTTTTGGATTTGGTGGTTATTCATAATTAAGTTCATCAATTATTTTTGATTAATTTGTTGTCTTTCTAAAGTGGTTGAGGTAGATTTTTTTAAACGATCTAAATTTTTTGTTGAAATTATCGCTTTTTTCTTTTCCCTTTTCATATTTTTTTTTTATGATCTTGTCTTCTCTCATGAATGTTTTCTTGAAATATAAGGAACCCCAATAGTCTTCTAATAGATTCGTGATTTTCTCAATATTTTTTTCTTTGTCTTTTTGCATGAGTTCTTCTTGTGTAGTTTGTGTTAATTTTTTCAAAGGATTTTCCATGCTTTTCTCAATGTTCAAATAGCATTTTGGGTTAGGGTTAGCTTCAAGTGTGTACACTTTGTTTTTGCAAATATACTTCAGTTTTTTATTGGTATTTCTAATGTGGCCTTTCTAGTTGTAATAAGAAAAGTAATCACACCAAGTAGTTATGTTCATACATTGTCAAATCCCTTCATAGATAAAGATTCAGGTTGAATGTTTGATTTTTCCACACCAAGCTTATCCAAAAGAGATAAACTACACACATGAAGAGTGGGACCATTGTCAACAAGGGTTCTCTTTATTCTTAATCTGTTGTAGCCAACTATTATCATGAAGGCATCATATTTTTTTGCATTTTGAAAGGGGGGAGTTCACTTTGGTGGAAAAAAATGCCATCATTTATTCCTTGAACTATGTGTGCTATGTCATTTTTTTTTGCACTAGAGGGAATCACAAATTGTTGCAGGGTTGTTTGAAGCATAGTGTGATAATTAGCTAAACTCTGAATTAGGTCTGATTGGGATATCTTTGCAGAAGTATTCTTAAGTTGTTCAATAAGATCATATTCCTTTCCACTATGAAACATTAAATGAGGAGAACTAGGAAAAATGGTATTAGGCAAAGAGAGGGATATTGAAGTTGTTTGTCTTGGTTGTGGATTGTTTATAGTGTTATATGTATGAGAAACAATATTATGACTTGGTTGTTGTGACACATTATTCTTAGGTGGGTAGAGGATAAGTTTAGGTTTGTTTTGAGTTTTCATTTTGTGTGAAGGTGGGTAAAGGATTAGATTATTCTTATGATTTCCCATGGGGTATGTAGGAGGTCCATTAATCAAGGGGAATCTAACAAAAACTTGTGCATTCATAGCCTTAATAGTCTTGGTTTGATGTATTTCTAATAAAGGGCAATATAGAATAAAAAAATTATCATCACCTAATGAAACCACCTTTCTATTATTGTCATTTTCTTGCTCCATGATATTTTCCCTAGGAGGAGAGTTATTAGGAGAACTACAAACCAAATTTTCTTGACATTCAAGGATTGGTTCTTCAAATATCCTTTCATCCTATGTAGGTGAATGATCAAAGGTTTTATTTTCTTGCTTGTCAATGATGGTGTTTTCTTGTTCCATAATTTTTTCTCTAGGGGAAGAGAGGAAATCAAGATTCCCATAAATTCATCGATTATATTTTCGAACATAAAAGTATCTTCTTCACAACTATGAGAGATACTAGGAGAATAAAAATGTGATTGTCATGATCATTCATTATTTCATTCCTTTGTTCCTTAATATCTTCCAAAATAGGATAGGTAGGGGAATGATTATGTTGGTGTTTTTTCTTGTAAACCAGGTTTGTCTCCTAATCTACCTATGGATTTGCCAAATTTCCAATCAAGGGTAGCTCGGAGGACCTGGACCAACAGACAAGGATTTTAATAATAACTTCCTACACTTTGGGTTCTGTAAGACCTAGGAGGGTGGTCCCTATAATATATTTATGATCTTTGCACCAAAATCATAAACATGTTATTAAAATTTCATATATAATCTCACTTAATAGCTCAACAGAATGAGATAAGACTGAAATGAATTGGTTGTTCATCCGTAATATCAACCACTTGGAGCATGAGATGATTATAACATCATTTCATAGCTTATGATAGTCATTTTAATTGCAAGTTGGCGAAAAGCCCTAAGTAAAGACATATAGAAATAGGATTTTATAAGTTCATACAATTTAGATCAGTGCCATATACCATTAGGGAGTGAAGTTTACAAACATTTAGGAAATAACAATAGATTCAAATACATAATAGATATGATCCCTGACAATATTGCATTACAACATTGTCAATCCCTATCCCATCCAAAGACTTCTTACCAAAGCCTTCTACAAACATATCCATCTATGATTACATCCAAGCATTTTTTTAATTCTTTGAATTAAAGCCAAAACGAAAACATACTCATCATAACAATGAGATGAACATCATAATCCTTGATCATTTTATTCAAAATTATGATATGTCTGTACACAGGAGAGACAAGAGCTCAAGATATATCATTGTAACTCAAATGCTAGTATTGTTATGAACCTTGAAATTTCATAAACATAAAACCCATTACCAGAGAACCCCAAACCTAAATTGCCTTAACATTCAAAATGAAAATCTTCCAATATGTTTTGCAACTAGACCTAGACTCAACCTTCAAAATTTTTGGCTTGCCAATCCCTACTTCTGGCCTTGAAATCCTTCTTATAGAAATTAAGGAGAAAACAAGCATCAGACCAGAAGTTACACATGTCATCAATTAATAGGACCACTACATGCCCACTCAAAACAATAATTAAGATTACCAAGTCCTGGAGCATCTTCCCATTGATCTTTAGCCTCCATACAACAACTGTTGCATTGGTTACATCTCAAAATCTGTGTTCAAAACCATCATGGAATCAAACCCATAATTAGTTACACTATAACTGTTGAGCTGTAAATTGTCGGTGGAAGATACTATTTCATTCCTCTTCAGTTAGATATTTGTCCAGCCAAATTTGATATTCTTCATCCATGGGCCAATTAAAATTCACCACCTGGATCACCCTAGTATTATAAGGTGTGAATTTCACCGCAACCTGGTTGGCTTCTCTTTCAAAGGGCTCTAGAAACATGCTAGTATTCTATCCATGTTGCTTACTAACAAGTCATGATCTGAGTCATCAAAAATCAATTTGATTTGTGCACTGATGATTTCTTCTGACCTTTCTCACCACTATTGCAGTGTCTTGATGTTTCCTTGTGCATCTAATATATCGGGAAAAATGGTATCACTCCAATCATTAAAAACTTTTACAAATTCTCCAATTTTTTTACTCAAGTCATCAGGTAGGGCCTGGATTCCCTTTAATGATTTCACAAAACTTTGAGTAGGTTTTAATAATTGGGGTTTATTATTTGCATTAAACTTGTAAGCCCTAAACATAATGTCTAAGTTAATGGAATGAGGGATCCACTTCTCAACTAAGGGTAAGACAACATCCTGATCCCTGTTAATATTTTGTAATCCAGTCTGCCAATAGGAGCATTGGAAGATTCTCCCATCTGCCCATACGTTAACCTATCTACTTCAGACTGTAGCTTGACATTTCTTTGTTGCATTTTCATGTATTCCCCAATTATTGCATTATATTTTTCCATCAGGCTCTTCCTTTCAGCCTCTTCCATTTTTTTTGTCCTTTTGGCCAATTTGGCCACATTTAGTGTCAGGCTTGTGGCTTTTGTTACTGAGGTTTCAAAAGCTCTTTTGATAATGAGCCCGCCACTTAGATTTGGGCTAATATCTGCCATATTTGGTTTTTTGCCTTGAGGTGCCAATGCCCATATGGCTAATGTCTCATACTCTTCACTAAAAGCAAAATCCTATAGGGTTGCCTTGACTTCTTCTTCAGTGCTCTACATAGGATGCTTGGATTGCATAATAGCATTGTATGCCACAACATCAACTATGTCCCATTTAGGGAGGAGTAAGACACCTGATTGGGTCACAAGTTTCCTTTCTTGCTCAAGAGTGATGTTTTTAAATTGCTCCATTAATTAAGCCTTCACTTCATCATCATTGTCTTGGTTTGACCTATCAGGTCTTGACTCCCTCCTGCTCTTGCACTTGTCCTAATATTCTTCTAATTTCATTCTCCAAATCAATTCAAAGAATATAGGAGTTTTCAAAAAAGCATCATCATCCAGGAATGCCTTGCAGGCGCCCATCTTGACATCCTTCACATACTGCCCCTTTATATCCATATCAGTGAGCACCAATTGTGTTGATCTAGAAGCAGAGGGGATACCAACCTGCATTTCTTGGTCATTTATGACTATTTCATCCATGAGAAACTCTTGTGGTTCTTTAATCTTTCGCCTCTTAGGGCTTGGCTATGATGACAGCTCCAAAGGATCATCTCTCGGTGGGGAATCCAAATCGACAATCTTTATCCCTCCAGGCTTCCTAACCCCATGACCCAGGAGTGATGATGTTTTCATTATTTGTTTTCCCTTTTTATTTCCTGCCTCTTCATCACTACTACTATTTTTCCTCCTCCGGTATAGAGGTCTATCCAGTGATGGTTTGTAGGTTGGCCTTGTTTCCTTGGGCATCACCTCTGATTCCTGAATCCCCAAGTCTAATTCTAAATTAGCCTTCTTGGTCCTCAAGATGTTCATGATCTCCTTGAAATGGCTCATCAAAAAATCAATTCTTTTATGAAATGGAGTAAACTCCATCAATGGATCATATCTTGGATCCAATTTATGTACCATGGCCAACATCTTCTCATATGAAATCCACTTTTCCTTATTCAATTATTGCTAGTTCAAATCAAATTTATTTCTAATTAAATCTTCGGGGAAGTTGAAAACATGAATAAATTTACCACCCTTAATCTTCTGCCTAAATAAGGCAAAGAATCCCTTAGGGTCATGTTGTCTTCTAGATCCATTCTTCAAATGGTATTCATCAAAATATCGGTCAAAATGGACCCATCCTCCCTTAGAGAATACAAAGTTAGAGACAATTGTATAATCAGGGAACAAAGTCCCTTTTCCCCTTCCTGTCAAATTTTCTTCATGAATGCAGCCTAATTGCCACATCACTTCTGCAAATCCTATCCTTGAGGGTACATTATATGGGAGAATATGAGGAGCTCCTTGGAAACCATAAATGCTCAAAACAATACTCACAGGGTAAAGAATAATGTCACCCCAATTGTGGCATACCTTCAAATCAGGTTTCCATATTTTGAGTAGGAGGAAATCATGCAAATCCTCAATAATTCTTGGCACATTCACCACCAATTTATCCCTAAGCCTAGAGGCAAAGCAGTTATCAAACTGCATAAAAATAGTACCTCCCTTGTTACCAGACATGTCTACATTCCAAGCCTGTACTGGTAATCTCTCTGCATTTACCTCTCGCTTCAACTCCATTTTCTTCGAGAAGAAGTCAGCATTATCATACAAAAACATGTACATTAACAAGGAATACCAAAAGAAAGGAGTACCAGAATCTCCATTATGCAATTTCAACAAACCTTCATGTATCCTTTCAGCAAGGAATGAAGCATATTCATAAATCATAGAAAAATTAGGGTGTTGAATCTAAGCCCCCATGAAAATATAAGCGATGGGCATCACAGTGTTAGGGTTGAAACCAATGATTTGGAAAAGTGAATAGAATGTTGCCAAGAAATGATCAGTGAAACAACTTAACCTGAAAGGCTCTCAGTTAGTTGGGCTGATGTGAATTGTTGAATTGCCCGCCCTAGACAAATGAAGGGGAAGCAATCTTGACCTAAAAAGAGGTTGAGATCTGGCATATTCTTGCTTCATCTCCTCAAAGTCAATTTGAACCAGAAATGAGCTATACTCACTCAGATCAAAGACTTGACTAATTGTATCAGCATTCACATTCAATAGAATGCCGCCATCATTATCCCTGATAATCTGTGTGATAGGGTCATATCGTGCAGCAACTGCCCTAAGTAGGTCAACATCCAAAAACACATTTGGTACCACAAGCTTTCCCATGTCATATCTCCAACTATTTCAAAAAGGATGAGACACATTTCATTGCCCATACCATCTTCTGAACAATTCCAAACCCATCATAGGTACTCTGACATCTACAATATTATAATTTTTACATCTCAATCCCTCACCTAGGGTTGTCCCATTCATTAAGACCAAACCTTTCTTCGTGTCATTTGTTGAAAATGGGAACTGGTCTAGGAAATCATCATATAGGTTCCTATGTATGTAATCAATACAGCCAAAATACTGCTTTGGTGGTGCCATTTAAACAACTAGGGCTTCTCCAAAAACAAATTCCTAGACAAACTAAAATTACCTAGAATGGAATTACAACAGAACCTTGCAATTTGTCATAATTAGGAAGAAATAGTAACCCAAAAATTTAACCAATAAAACTACCGATAACACAATGCAACCCTCTTCTTCAATCATGTTCAGACAAAGATAGTGGTAAGAAAATCAACTTACGGAATTCGTGCCACACAGAAAAAAAAAACCTGTGCTGAAATCGCTTTGAAAACTTCTATCTCTGGCTTTGGATCACTTCGTAAACACTTGAATGTCCTTATGGCAATGCAGTTATGAACTTAAATACTAAGAAATGATGAAAAAAAATCCAAGTAGATGTCTCTTCCACCATTAAATCTTACTTGCGTGCCGCGCCAATGGCTTCAATTACATTTGATGCAAGTTTAAAATCTCATCGTCAATCTCATCTTTCTGTCAAACCATCGAACGGTTGTCTTCAAAAAAGCTGACAACACTTCCATGTCATCGTCAAGGGCCCACCATAAAATGCAGCCTTAAAAAGGTACACGTGGCATTTTCCCACGATATCGCGATCACTAAACCCCTCTTGGTTTAGGATCATGCGATAGTGGGCAACTATTGATCTCCACCACCTAAGATCTCAACGATCAAAATAGTAGGTAGCACCAATATATATCTATTGAGCAACTTTTTCATCAAGATTAAGACATTGCCGTTGATTACAAGCACGTGCATTTCTCATGTGGTTAAGTAACCTACTTAATAATGCCCTAAAGTTCAAAGCATAAATTAATCACTTTATTTACTTCCTTCAGCACTGGCAAATTAAGACATGTGGTGATTGCCCATGATATCGCTATCGCCGAAAAGCCAACAGTGATGTCATCGTGGGATGGCGGGCAATGGTCAAGATAAAACTCAAGAAGATCAATGGTTGGTAAAATAACCCTTGCAAAATATTAAAATACATAGGAAAATAAGGGGAAAAGGACACCGCCTAGGGCAACGACAATCAATGAATCAAGGTTGTTTTTAACAAACAAAGCATGTATCAGTTCAGACTTAGGCGAATAAAATGTTGTGCAAATTTTTTTTCATTTTATATTAAAAGGGGCCATGCCAAGATGATCACATAGGACACAAGTTGTTTTTTTAAAAAGACCCAACCCAACAATAGAATATCAAGGTCCCATGGAAGCAAGGCATAAATCCATCTTCAGGTACCCTCCAAATAACAAGACAAACCAAAAATAACAAAAGACCAAGGATTTAAGATTTAGGCTCCATCAGTGGCTCCAGTTGGGGACATTCATTCCATTGGAATGAAGTGAGAATAATAGAATCTCCGGTAGAGCAGACCAGTTGCAGAGACAACCAAAAGGAAAACCTAGAAAAAAAACCTGGAAGAACCAAGACCAACAACAAAACTATGTACAAAACTAAACATACTGTTCATGGAAAATAGTACCTCAACTAAAGTACAACTTCAAGAATTGTCCATGAACAGTCAATTCAAGAATTTCACTGATCATCTCTTGGAGAAAGTACGAACTCTCCCCCCACTTGTCATTTATCAAGAATGGTCCTAGCCAAATTGCATCAAATTTTCCATGTTTCCCCTTGTCTTCCAACCTAGCATTCCACATTAAGACCATATCTCCACTCTGGAAAGTTCTTGCAATTGTTCTCTTGTCATACAAATTTTTTACTTGCAATTGTAATTTGGCATTTCTTATCTGAGCTTCCCTTCTGGTTTCATCTAGCTCTATGAGGGCTTCCACTCTCACTTGCATCTCGTCTTCTATCTCATTATCATACATCTCGACAAATTTATACAATTCCATGAGGTTATTCTGAGGTAGCCTTGCATTTATCCCATACACTAAGTCAAATGGGGCACATCCTATTGCTTTCTTCATAGTCACCCTATCTGCCCAGATTGCTGATTTTAGCTTAGAATTCCATGCCTTCTTATTTTGATCTAGGATCCTCTTGATAATCTTAATCAATCCTTTATTGTTGGATTCTGCTTGTCCATTTCCTTGTGGGTGGTAAGGTGATGAATAAGAAATTTGCATGCCATATTTTTCACAAAATCACATGTATTCCTCATATCTAAAACACATTGCATTATCTGAAACAATTCTTTCAAGACACGCAAATCTGGTCACTATGTTATTCATCAAGAAGTCAATAACCACCTTACTAGTTGCTTTCCTTGTTGGAATCGCTTCCACCCGCTTAGTAAAATAATCAGTGGCCACCAATATCCATGAATGACCCCCACTTGATTTGCAAGCTATCTCCCCTATAAAATCAATACCCCATTACTGAAATGGAGACTGAACTGCAACTGGTTTTAAAGGTAAGTTACCATAAAAAATTAACTTACCAGAGAAATGCTGACAAGCATCACATTTCTTCACTAGCTGATATTTATCCTTGAAAATGGTCGACCACCAAAATCTAGTCCTCATTATTTTGTGTGTAGTAGTTTTGGCCATATAATGCCCTCCATAGACTCCATTATGCATTTCATTCAAAAGTTCCTTGGCTTGATCCTAATCTACACACTTTAGAATGACACCTTCTCCATTTCTCCACCAGAGTTTTCCTGTTATGATAACATACTTGATTGCATGTAACTTCAATGTCCTTTTCTCATTTTCACTCAACTCATCAGGACACTTCATCTTTTGCAAATAATAAATCAGACCCTTATACCATTCAGAGTGATCCATATCACATATGTGTGATCTCTCCTCTTCTTCAAGCAAATTTATCTGGTTAGCTTCCAGATTACTTTGGGTCATAAGCTTAGCCAATCCTTGTCCCCTCACTAACTTAGTAATCTAAATTTCAATGTTGAATTCTTGGATCCTATTAATCCACCTACATCTCCTTCCTGACACTTCTTGTTGTGTAAAAATGTCTTTTACAGCAACACTGGGCACATAGGCTATTATAGTAGCTCCCATCAAATAGGTACGAAACCTTTGATTGCTTTTACTAGTGCATATGACTGTTTTTAATTTATGTCATACTTGAGTTTTGCCGCCTGTAAGGATTTGCTAAAAAAGGATATAGTTTGCTCAAAATATTCAATATTCTTTTGTAATAACATAGCTGCAATGGTGTGGAAGGAAGCAAATGAGAAAAGCTGCAAAGGTTTGGAAAAAATAGGGGGTTTTAACATAGGTGCTTCTTTGATAACTTGCTTAATATCATGGAAAGCTTGTGTTGATCCTTCTTCCCACTCAACCTTGGCCCCTTTTTTAAGCATCTTAGAAATAGGGCAAATTATTTCAGAAAAGTTTGTAACAAATCTTCTTAGGAAATTAATTTTCCCAGAAAAAGGACTAGATTCCCTTAACATTTCGAGTTTGAAAGATGTTGTCTATTGCATCTACCATCTCTGGATCAATTCTAACCCCATCCTTAGAAACAATATGCCCTAACAACTTTCCTTCCCTCACTTCAAAAATGCATTTGTTGGGATTCAAGGAGATACCATATTCCAATGCACTGATGAATATTTTCTCAAGATGTTCACAATGATCATCCTGATAAATTACCAAGAAAAAACTAATGAAATCTGAAAATGCCACATCCATAGCTCTTTGAAAAGTAGCTCCTGAATTTGTCAAACCAAAAGGCATTCTCACATATACATAAGTCCCCCAAGGTGTAGTGAAAGTTATCTTAAATTGTTCAGATTCATTAACCATGACTTGGTTATAGCCAAAAAACCCATCCATCATGGACATTAATTCATGACCTGTTCCTCTTTGCAATATACCTTCCATATTTGGCAATGGATAGTTGTCCTTTAATGAAGATACATTCATGTTTCTGAAATCCACACATAGTCTAATATCTCCATTCTTCTTCCTCACAAGTACGAAATTAGATGCCCAAGATGAATGTCTAATTGGTTTGATAATTCTTGCATCTCTTAACTTAGTGAGTTCTTCTCGCATCTTTGGAGCCAAGGTAGGATTAATAGGTCTTTTCTTTTTCCTAAAAGGTTTAGCATCACTACTCAAAGGAATCTCATGTTGAAACAAATCTTGTCTATAATCCTTAAGATCATCATAAGACCAAGCAAATACATGCCTGAATTTTCTCAACAAGTCAATCAACATCTTTCTTACCTTTGGTGACAATTTCTTTCCAATATATACTTTCTTTGGAGATCCATCAGTTCCTAAATTCACCTCCTTCAAATCATTAGGATGCGGTGAAACATGATTAAACTTAACCCTATCCTAGTTATCAAACACCCTTTCAAGGACAACGAAACCCTTAGGAATTGTGTTAGTTTTTAACTGAATAACTTCATTCCCAAACACAGTATCCTTATTATCAATGTTTTAAACAAAACCTCCAAAATCTATTTCTTGAGTTTCATATTCATCCTTATAATTTAAAAATCTTAATATATTATCATCATTGTCAAAAACCTACTAGATCTTGATATTATCAGGAGTAGATGGTCTAGTTTGCACTTCAACCTTCGAAATTCTAGCATAAGTCATATCATCTAGCCTTAATGCAATATTTTCCAACAAATCTGCTACCTTATTATGTCCTCTCTCCATCCAGTTTATCCCAAAAGCATCGAAACTCTCCAATTCATCCCATACAACATTTCTATATTGTTTCATTCTTTTGTTTTTTGACATGTACAGGGATCTGACTTGGGAGATTACAAGCTCTGAATCTCCAATCACTTTGAGCTTCTTGATCCCATGTTTTTGAGCCAACCTTAACCCTAACAACAAAGCTTCATATTCAGCTATATTGTTAGTGCATTCAAATAGCAGGGTAAAAGAGAATTTAAAATTTTTACCACTTGGTGACCTCAATAACACACCTGCACCTGATCCCTCCTTGGAATTTGCACCATCAAAAAACATAGTCCAGAAATCATCACATTCTGGAAGACTTTCAATTTATGTGTCAATTGGTGCAACAAGCTTATCATAATTACTAAGGGGTTCCTCAACCTTGAACTCATTAATGCCACAATCAGTAAAACATGTCAAATTCTTAGTAGGGCTATGCTCAATCATATGAGGCACCTTTGATTCTATTTCAATCTTGACATCTTTTCCATCAATGCAAAAAGTAGCAAATGACAAATCACATTGCATGTTGCCTCCCATTGAGGCACTCCATTTTTCGTGATAATAGCATTCCAAAATGGGGGGGAATGTCTGCAACTAAAATAGTCATGGCCAAAACTCTATTAGGATATTGAGTAAGCACATAAGGCAAAGCCTTAGTGGTCCCAATAACAGGCACCTCCCTTGAATCCAATGCATAACATTTTCCCTGATTAGTGTCAACTATCAAGCCCATCGATTCCATAATCTTTACTAGCATAACATTATTTGATGCCCATGAATCTATCATGCAATTTCTCAAAGTTTTCCCATTGATATTAACACTCAAGAAAAAAGGTGTGATCTTCTCCAAACACATTAACAGAATTCCCTAGGTACATCTAAGGAATTTGAGTTACAATTCCCTCTAGCTCTCTCACTTCTATTTCTTCCTTTTCCCTAATTTCTTTAGAATTTTCTTGTTCCAGTTTATCACTAGGAATTCCACCAATCAAGGCTATTGTCTTTTCTCTATGCTCATCTATTCTCATCATCTTGAGCCATGGTACAGTAACCTTAACTTGAGATAATACTTGAAATATATCCATGGGTGTATATTTGGGGAAATTAGGAATCATACCATCATCAGTCTCGTTCTTCTCCCTTTGTTGTTTTCCTTCAAGTTTCTTGTGCTTTTCCTTTGGAAATACTTCAATAGACTTGGTAATCACTTTTGTTTTCACCAATAGAGGATTAGCATCTTCACTGGCCCTTTGGATCTTAGATTTCTTGGACCATACCTTGTCAATTTCCCCCTTTTGTTCCTTAATGAAAAGACTAGCAGGATTGCCTTGTTCACCACCCAATATCCTACTCCTTAATAGTAATGTACTTCTCATCTGAGTAGCCATCTCTTTAGTTAACCAGGAAATTTCATCTTTTGATGGTCTTCGTAACGATACTTGATCCTCAGCATGTTCCATATTGCAAGCATGGTTATCAAACTCACCTTCTTCATCAGAAAAAACCTGTTGATGGTACAATTCACTCTTTTGTCATTGATGATTCGCATCAGGCTCTTGTGATTCCTCATCAGAGGAGAACTCAACCTCATCAATATATGACCGGGCCATGCAACAATCTACATCATTTTGCTCGAAGTCAGAAGTGTGTTGATTAACATTCTCTTCCTTTCCCTTTGCAGCAAGCAGCTGGGCAACACCACAAAAATTTTGATCATTTGGGTGTTCACATACCATACACCATGGTGTATCTTGTTCCAGATTTACAGAATGCTTATGCAAATGATCTAGTATCTACTGATCATTTTTAGGCTTCTGGACAGGTAATATTATTTTTCCGTCCTTCCAATTTGTATTATAAGGATAATTTTGCAATCTAGGAGGTTTATCATTTTTATTATATTGCTGCTTGTCACCTCCAAGACCCTTCTCGTGTTTAGCAATAGTATATTTAATATCCTTGAAAGTGCTAAGGACCTTATCCCATTTCTCATCATCTTTAATGCCTATGGTGGAGAATTTCTCAGTCCTATCTCTAGGATTCTTCAAAAGAGTAGGCTCTTCCCTCCTACCACATTTTCCAGACGCTCTTCTTTAACTTTCAATATTAACAGCTGCTCTAAAATCATCCCTCATGGTTCTAGGGTCCTTATCTCGGAGAAGATATGCTATTTTAGCATCAAAAGCATTGAAATAAGTAGTCAAGCAAACATTTTCATCAAGCCTCATTACTTGAAACAATTTATACATGGTCTTTTGGAATCTAAGGTTAAATTCTCTTGCAGGCTCATTAGCTGATTTTTTTGATAGTGTTGAACTCATTTAACATAAAACTAGCATTTGTTTTGTCACCATATTGTTCTTTAAAATATTTTTCAAACTCCTCCCATGAACCAATACTAGCATTTGGTATACCCTTGTACCAATCCCTAGCATGTTCTGTCAAGGATTGGACAAACAATTTCATGATGACATCTTCATGTTCTACCTCATAATCATTTAACATATCCATGAAACCTTTCAAATGGTCTTCAGCTGAAAAGGCATTATTCCTAGAAAATTTGTTCATCTTTTCCCTTAACTCATCAGGAATAGGGTTTGGATACCCTGCAATAATGATCAAAGAATAATTTTCTATATTTTTCCAATTGTATAGGCCTCCTTTGCAATGATCCATCAATTTTCTGAGCTTTAGGACCATCATGATGTGAATTAATCAGCTTGGTGGCCTCAATCGTTGGGCCAAAACTACTTGTGATATTCTCCTGACTAGGTTTGGGATCAATTATAAAAATCTCTTGATGACCTAATGAAGTTGTGGCTTGTGCTAAACCATCCAGATTTTTCATTCTTAGGAAACTTATTTTCCTTCTTTTCTCTGCATTTGCATCCTCAATTTCGGTCCTCTCTAATTCTTCTGCTAAGGCTTCCTCTTCCCTTCTAATCTTGTCTGACGTAGTTTCTATGTGTGATGATACATATGGGAGGGGATATTTTTTAGGTTGGTGGGAAACTATCCTTTTAGTTATTTTGATTCCTTTAGCATTCTGTTTTCCCTTGTCCATAACAGGTTTAGGATTTGAATTATCTAATTGTGACTTAATAGGATTCAAGGGTATTGGGTCTATAGGCTTTGGTTGACCTTTAGATTGACCTTCAAGACCTTCTTTAGACATTGGCTTAACTCCTTTATAAACAATTTGTTGTACAATAGGACCCTTTTCTTATATGTCCGGTCCTTTTTGGTTCAGGAGTTTCTTTTTCGCCAATTGTCTCATCAATATATCCCTTTCAATGATGGCATTCACCAATTATATTTCCTTTTCTTTATCTTTCTTTATCCTAAGCTCAACCTGCTTTTTTATTTCTCTTCTTAAAGAATTAATATCCCCAAAAACATCTTCAAGCTCAGGAAAAGTTATGTCAGAACTTGATGTCTCACTCAAATTAATCAGATTTGTGTCTTCCTGTCCAAATAATAAAGGTGTCCCATCATACACAGCAGGAGGAGGAGGCACATCACTGGTGCATTCTCTATGATGGCTTCAACTTCTACTCATACTTCTTCTCTCAGTATATTGGACACTAACGGGCCCTTTATTATGACATGTTCCATCCTCTTGGACTGGTGTATTAATCAATGCATCAAAAAATCCACAACTATCTGATTCAGAATGTCTAGATATATGTTCAAAAGTTTCAAGGATAGGATGTAATGACTTACTTGTACCTTGAAGTATAGGATTCTGGGATGCGGGAGCAGCGTTCCTATTCTCTAATTTCTTCTTTATCCAATATTTCTTCTTTGTTTTGGGAATTTCACCTTCCAATCTAGATTCTGGATGATTCTTCATGAATGACCTAGTATTTTTCATTCTTCTATGCATCTCCAAAGATCTTTCAATTTATATAACTTCAAATAAAGTTCACACTAGTGCAGAGACTATCAGAGTCGCCGCCCAATTATCTTGGGAATATTCACTATTCAAAACACATGATAATATTTTAAAAAATCCTCATGACTTATCTTACTGACAATGCACAAGACACTTTGCACGACGTATATGCAAGTCTCGAATTAACAGACTTGATCTAGATAAAAGAAACACAACGCCAAGATCTCGACCATCAAATCTCAAAAATACTATGATGAAATTTATGTATAATGGACAACCGACCTAGTGACAAGAAGCATTTCCAGCTAGTTCCCTAGCAGAGTCGCCATTTTGGTGGTGTTTTTTCTTGTAAACCAAGTTTGTGTCCTAATCTACCTTTGGATTTTCCAAATTTCCAATCAAGGGTAGCTCGGAGGACCTGGACCAACTGACGAGAATTTTAATAATAACCTCCTACACTTTGGGCCCTGCAAGACCCAAAAGGGTGGTCCCTATAATATATTTATGATCTCTGCACCAAACTCATAAACATGTTATTAAAAGTTCATAGATAATCTCACTTAATAGCTCAACAAAATGAGATAAGACTAAAATGAATTGGTTGTTCATCTATAATATCAACCACTTCGAGCATGAGATGATTATAAAATCATTTCATAACTTATGATAGTCATTTTAATTGCAAGTTGGCGGAAAGCCCTAAGTAAAGACATACATAAACAGGATTTTATAAGTTCATACAATTTAGATCAGTGCCATATATCATTGGGGAGTCAAGTTTACAAACATTTAGTAAATAACAATAGATTCAAATACATAACAGATATGATCCCTAACAATATTGCATTACAACATTGTCAATCCCTACCCCAGCCAAAGACTTCTTACCAAATCCTTCTACAAACATATCCATCTATGATTACATCCAAGCATTTTTTAAATTCTTTGAATTAAAGCCAAAACGGAAACATACTCATCATAACAATGAGATGAACATCATAATCCTTGATCATTTTATTCAAAATTATGATATGTCTGTACATAGGAGAGACAAGAGCTCAAGATATATCATCGTAACTCAAATGCTAGTATTGTTATGAACCTTGAAATTTCAAAAATATAAAACCCATTACCAGATAACCCCAAACCTAAATTGCCTTAACATTCAAAACGAAATTCTTACAATATGTTCTGCAACTAGACCTAGACTCGACCTTCAAAATTTTTGGCTTGCCAACCCCTACTTCTGGCCTTGAAATCCTTCTTATAGAAATGAAGGAGCAAACATGCATTGGACTAGAAGTTACACATGTCGTCAATTAATAGGACCACTACGTGCCCACTCAAAACAATAATTAATAGGACCACTACGTGCCTCCATACAATAGCTGTTGCATTGGTTACATCTCAAAATATGCACTCAAAACCATCATGGAATCAAAACCATAATTAGTTACACTATAACCGTTGAGCTGTAAATTGTCCTTGGAAGATACCGTTTCATTCCTCTTCAGTTAGATATTTGTCCACCCAAATTTGATATTCTTCATCTGTGGGCCAATTAAAATTCACCACCTGAATCACCCTAGTATTATAAGGTGTGAATTTCACTGCAACCTGGTTGGCTTCTCTTTCAAAGGGCTCCAGAAACATGGTAGTATTAATTATTTTATCCATGCTGCTTAGTATTAATTAATTATTTTATCCATGCAGTGTCTTGATGTTTCCTTGTGCATCTAATATATCAAGCAAAAAGGTATCACTCCAATCATTAAAACCTTTTTACCAATTCTCCAATTTTCTTACTCAAGTCATCACGTAGGGCCTGGAATCCCTTTAATGATTTCACAAAACCTTGAGAAGGTTTTAATAATTGGGACCTGTTATTTGCATCAAACTTAGAAGCCCTAAACATAATGTCTAAGTCAATGGCACGAGGGATCCACTTCTCAACCAGGGGTAAGAGAACATCCTGACCCTATTAATATTTTGTAATCCAGTCATAAATAAAGAATACAAAGAATGAGTAGATTGCAACCTAGAATCAACCTTCTTGTTCAAATGCCTCAACACACTGTCAACCACCTCATTTTGTTTAGCCATGGCATCATTCTCACTAGCCTTTAGGGTGGCCTATAACTCTGTGATCTTACTCATCATCTGCTTTTTGGTGGGGTCCATAGAAAATTCCATTTCCTCTTCAACCGGCTCTGGCACATGACTAGGCTCTGGTGTCTGAATTGGGAATCCAGGGATACAAATGATTGGGACAGTAAGGGATAATGACCCTGAAGTATTAGGTATTTCTCTAACAACAAGAGTAGTGGAAGATTCTCCCATTTTCCCATACTTTAACCTATATACTTCAGACTGTAGCTCGACCTTCTTTGTTGCATTTTACTGTATTCCCTAATTATTGCATTATATTTTTCCATCAGGCTCTTCCTTTTGGCCTCTTCCCTTTTTGTTGTCCTTTGGGCCAATTTGGCCACATTCAGTGTCAAGCTTATGGCTTCTGTTACTGAGGTTTTAGAAGCTCTTTTGATAATGAGCCCGCCTCTTAGATTTGGGCTAATATCTGCCACAGTTTTTTTGCTACCCTAAGGTGCCAATGCCCATATGGCTAATGTCTCATACTCTTCACTAAAAGCAGAATCCTGTAGGGCTGCCTTGAATTCTTGTTTACTACAATACAAAGGATGCTTGGATTGCATAATAGCATTGAATGCCACAACATCAGCTATGTCCCATTCAAGGTGGAGTAAGACACCTGCTTGGGTCACAAGTTTCCTTCCTTCCTCAGGAGTGATGTTTTTGAATTTCTCCATTAATTAAGGCTTCACTTCATCATCATTGTCCTGGTTTAACCTATCAGGTCTTGACTTCCTCCTGCTCTTGCACTTGTCCTAATATTCTTCTAATTTAATTCTCCAAATCAATTGCAAGAATATAGGAGTTTTCAAAAAAGCATCATCATCCAAGAATGCCTTGTAGGCCTCCATCCTGGCATCCTACACATACGGACCCTTTATATTCATATCAGAGTGCACCAATTATGCTTATCTAGGAGTAGAGGGGATACCAACCTGCATTTCTTGGTCAGTTATGACTATTTCATCCATCAGAACCTCTTATGGTTCTTCCATCTTTCACCTCTTAGGGCTTGGCTCTGATGATAGCTCCACATGATCATCTCTCAGTCGGGAATCCAAATCCATAATCTTTATCCCTCTAGGCTTCCTGACCCCATGACCCGGTAGTGATGATGTCTTCATTATTTGTTTTCCCTTTTTATTTCTTGCCTCTTCATCACTGCTACTATCTTTCCTCCTCTGGTATAGAGGTCTATCCACTCATGCTTGGTAATTTGGCCTTGTTTCTTCAGGCCTCACCTTTGATTCCTGAATCCCCAAGTCTAATTCTAAATTAGCCTTCTTGGTCCTCAAGATGTTCATGATCTCCTTGAAATTTCTCATCAAAAAATCAATTCTTTTATGAAATGGAGTAAACTCCATCAATGGATCATATCTTGGATCCAGTTTATGTACCATGGCTAGCATCTTCTCATATGCAATCCACTTTTCCTTATTCAATTCTTGTTGGTTCAAATCAAATTCATTTCTAATTAAATCTTCGGGGAAGTTGAAGACATGAATAAATTTACCACCCTTAATCTTCTGCCTAAATAAGGCAAAGAATCCCTTAGGGTCATGTTATCTTCTAGATCCATTCTTCAAATGGTATTCATCAAAATATAGGTCAAAATGGACCCATCCTCCCTTAGAGAATACAAAGTCAGAGACAACTATATAATCAGGGAACAAATACCCTTTTCCCCTTCCTGTCAAATTTTCTTCATGAATGCAGCCTAATTACCACATCACTTCTACAAATACCATCCTTGATGGTACATTATATGGCAGAATATGAGGAGCTCCTTGGAAACCATAAACCCTCAAAACAGTACTCACAGGGTAAAGAATAATGTCACCCCAATTGTGGCATACCTTCAAATCAGGTTTCCTTATTTTGGGTCGGAGGAAATCAGGAAAATCCTTAGGAATTCTTGGTACATTCACCACCAATTTAGCCCTAAGCCTAAAGGCTAAGCAGTTATCAAACTGCACAAAACTAGCACCTCCCTTGTTACCAGACATGTCTGCATTCCAAGCCTTTACTGGTAATCTCTCTCCATTTACCTCTCGCTTTAGCTCCATTTTCTCCAAGAAGAAGTCAACATTATCATACAAAAACATGTTCATTAACAAGGAATAGCAAAAGAAAGGAGCACCAGAATCTCCATTATGCAATTTCAGCAAACCTTCATGTATCCTTTCACCAAGGAATGAAGCATATTCATAAATTACAAAAAAATTAGGGTGCTAAATTTGAGCCCCCATGAACATATAAGTGATGGGCATCACAGTGATAGGGTTGAAAACAATGATTTGGAAAAGTGAATAAAACGTTGCCAAGAAATCATCAGTGAAACAGCTTAACCTGAAAGGCTCCCAGTCAGTTGGGCTGATGTGAATTGTTCAATTTCCCACCCTGGCCAAATGAGGGCGAAGCAATCTTGACCTAAAAAGAGGTTGAGATCTAGCAAATTCTTGCTTTATCTCCTCAAAGTCAATTCGAAACAAAAATTATCTATACTCACTCAAATCGAAGACTTGATGAATTGTATCAACATTCACATTCAATAGAATGTCGCCATCATTATCCCTGATAATCTGTGTGACAAGGTCATATCGTGGTGCAACTGCCCTAAGTAGGTCAACATCCAGAAACACATTTGGTACCACAAGATTTCCCATGTCATATCTCCAGCTAGTTGAAAAAGGATGAGACACATTTCATTGCCCATACCATCTTCTAAACAATTCCAAACCCGTCATAGGTACTCTGGCATCTACAATATTATAATTTTTACATGTCAATCCTTCACCTAGGGCTATCCCATTCATTAAGACCAAACCTTTCTTCTTGTCGTTTGTTGACAACGGGAACTGGTCTAGGAAATCATCATATAGGTTCCTATGTATGTAATCAATACGGCTAGAATGTTGCTTTGGTGGTGCCATTTTAACGACTAGGGCTTCTTCAAAAACAAATTCGTAGACAAACTAAAATTACCCAGAATGAAATTACAGCAGAACATTGCAAATTCTCACAATCCATAAGAAACAGCAACTCAAAACTTTAACCAAGAAAACTACCGATAACACAATGCAACCCTCTTCTTGAATCATGTTCAGATAGAAATAGTGGTAAGAAAATCAACTTACGGAATTCGTGCCACACAGAAAAAAAAAACCCATGCTGAAATCGCTTTGAAAACTTCTATCTCTGGCTCTGGATCACTTCGCAGACACTTGAATGTCCTTATGGCAATGCGGTTATGAACTTAAATACTAAGAAATGATGAAAAAAAATCCAAGTAGATGTCTCTTCCACCATTAAATCTTACTTGTGTGCCGCGCCAATGGCTTCAATTACATTTGATGCAAGTTTAAAATCTCATCGTCGATCTCATCTTTCTGTCAAACCATTGAACGGTTGTCTTCAAAAAAGCTGACAACACTTCCATGTCATCGTCAAGGGCCCACCATAAAATGCAGCCTTAAAAAGGTACACGTGGCATTCACCCATGATATCGCGATCACTAAACCCCTCTTGGTTTAGGATCACGCGATAGCAGGCACTCGTTGATCTCCACCACCTAAGATCTCAACGATCAAAATAGTAGGTAGCACCAATATATATCTGTTGAGCAACTTTTCCATCAAGAATAAGACATTGCCGTTGATTACAAGCACGTGCATTTCTCATGTGGTTAAGTAACCTGCTTAATAATGCCCTAAAGTTCAAAGCATAAATTAAGCACTTTATTTACTTCCTTCAGCACCGGCAAATTAAGACACGTGGCACCCACCTGTGATATCGCTATCGCCCAAAAGCTAGCAGTGATGTCATCGCGGGATGGTGACGGTCAAGATCAAACTCAAGAAGATGGACAGTTGGTAAAATAACCCCTGCAAAATATTAAAATACTTAGGAAAATAAGGGGCAAAGGACACTTCCTAGGGCAATGACAGTCGATGACTCAAGGCTGTTTTTAATAGACAAAGCATGGACCGGTTGAGACTTAGGCAAATAAAAGGCTGGGCGAAATTTAATTCATTTTATATTAAAAGGGGCCATGCCTAGACAATCACATAGGACATAAGTTTTTTTTTTAAACGATCCTCTCCAAAAAAGTAACGATGAAAAAGACCCAACCCAACAGTAGAATATCAAGGTCCCATGGAAGCAAGGCAGAAATACATCTTCAGGTACCCTCTGAATAACAAGACAAATAAGAAATAACAGAAGACCAAGGATTTAAAATTTAGCCTCCACTAATGGCTCCAGTTGGAGACATTCATTCCATTGGAATGAAGCGAGAATAACAGAATCTCAGGTAGAGTAGACTAGTTGCAGAGACAACCAGAAAGAAAACCCAAAAGAACCAAGACCAACAACAAAACTATGTAGAAAACTAAACCTATTGTTCATTGAAAACAATACCTCAACTAAAGTACAACTTCAAGAATTGTCCATGAATAGGCAATTCAAGAATTTCACTGATCATCTCTTGGAGAAAGTACAAACTCTCCCACCACTTGTCATTTATTAAGAATGGTCCTAGCCAAATTGCATCAAATTTTCCATGTTTCCCCTTGTTTTCCAACCTAGCATTCCACATTAAGACCATATCTCCACTCTGGAAATTTCTTGCAATTGTTCTCTTGTCATACAATTTTTTTACTTGCAACAGTAATTTGGCATTTCTTATCTGAGCTTCCCTTCTAGTTTCATCTAGCTCTATGAGGGCTTCCACTCTCAGTTGCATCTCGTCTTCTATCTCATTATCATACATCTCAACAAATTTATACATTTCCATGAGGTTATTCTGAGGCAGCCTTGCATTTATCCCATAAACTAAGTCAAATGGGGAACATCCTATTGCTTTCTTCATAGTCACCCTGTCTGCCCAGATTGCTGATTTTAGCTTAGAATCCCATGCCTTCTTATTTTGATCTAGGATCCTCTTGATAATCTTCATCAAGCCTTTATTGTTGGATTTTGCTTGTCCATTTCCTTGTGGGTGGTAAGATGATGAATAAGAAATTTAGATGCCATATTTTTCACAAAATCACATGTATTCCTCAGATCTAAAACACATTGCATTATCTGACACAATCCTTTCAAGACACCCAAATCTGGTCACTATGTTATTCATCAAGAAGTCAATAACCACCTTACTAGTTGCTTTCATTGTTGGAATCACTTCCACCCACTTAGTAAAATAATCAATGGCCACCCATATCCATGAAGGACCCGCACTCGATTTGCAAGCTATCTCCCCCATAAAATCAATACCCCATTGCTGAAATGGAGACTGAACTGCAACTGGTTTTAAAGGTAAGTTACTAGAAAAATTTAACTTACCAGAGAAATGCTGACAAGCATCACATTTCTTCACTAGCTGATATTTATCCTTGAAAATGGTCGGCCACCAAAATCTAGTCCTCATTATTTTGTGTGCAGTAGTTTTGGCCATATAATGCCCTCCATAGACTCTATTATGCATTTCATTCAAAAGTTCCTTAGCTTGATCCTGATCTACACACTTTAGAATGACACCTTCTCCATTTCTCCACCAGAGTTTTCCTACTATGATATCACACTTGATCGCATGTAACTTCAATGTCCTTTTCTCATTTTCACTCAACTCATCAAGACACTTCATCTTTTGCAAATAATAAATCACACCCTTATACCATTCAGAGTGATCCATATCACATATGTGTGATCTCTCCTCTTGTTCAAGAAAATTTATCTAGTTAGCTTCCAGATTACTTTGGGTCATAAGCTTAGCCTATCCTTGTCCCCTCACTAACTTAGTAATCTGAATTTCAATGTTGAATTCTTGGATCCTATTAATCCACCTACATCTCCTTCCTGACACTTCTTGTTGTGTAAAACTGTCTTTTACAGCAGCACTGGGCACATAGGCGATTATAGTAGCTCCCATCAAATAGGTCCTAAAAGCTTTGATTGCTTTTACTAGTGCATATGCCTATTTTTCATTTATGTCATACTTGAGTTCTGTCGCCTGCAAGGGTTTGCTAAAAAAGGATATAGGTTTCTCAAAATCTTCAGTATTCTTTTGTAATAACACAATTGCAATGGTGTGGAAGGAAGCAAATGAGAAAATCTGCAAAGGTTTGGAAAAATCAGGGGTTTTTAACATAGGTGCTTCTTTGATAGCTTGCTTAATATCATGGAAATATTGTGTTGATGCTTCATCCCACTAGACCTTGGCCACTTTTTTAAGCATCTTTGAAATAGGGTGAATTATTTCAGCAAAGTTTGTAACAAATTTTCTTAGGAAATTAATTTTCCCAAAAAAGGACCAGATTCCCTTAACATTTTGAGGTTGCAAGACCTTGTATATTGCATCTACCCTCTTCGGATCAATTCTAACCCCATGCTTAGAAACAATATGACCTAACAACTCTCCTTCCCTCACTCCAAAAATGCATTTCCTGGGATTCAAAGAGATACCATATTCCAATCCCCTGATGAATATTTTCTCAAGATGTTCACAATGATCATCCTCTTTCTTGGAATACGTTGTTAGATCATCCTGATAAATTACCAAAAAAAATTAATGAAATTTGAAAATGCCACATCCATAGCTGTTTGAAAAGTATCTCCTGCATTTGTCAAACCAAAAGGCATTCTCACATATACATAAGTCCCCCAAGGTGTAGTGAAAGTTGTCTTAAATTGTTTAGATTCTTTAACCATGACTTGCTTATATCCAAAAAAACCCATCCATCATGGACATTAATTCATGACTTGTTACTCTTTGCAACATATCTTCCATATTTGGCAATGGATAGTTGTCCTTTAATGAAGATACATTCAAGTTTCAGAAATCCACACATAGTCTAATATCTCCATTCTTCTTCCTCACAGGTACCAAATTAGATACGCAAGATGAATGTCTAATTAGTTTGATAATTCCTCCATCTTTTAACTTAGTGAGTTCTTCTTTCATCTTTGCAGCCAAGGTAGGATTAATAGGTCTTTTCTTTTGCCTAAAAGGTTTAGCATCACTACTCAAAGGAATCTCATGTTGAAACAAATCTTGTCTATAAGCCTTAAGATCATCATAAGACCAAGCAAATACATGCCTGGATTTTCTCAACAAGTCAATCAACATCTTTCTTACCTTTGTTGACAATTTATTTCCACTATATACTTTCTTTGGTGATGCATTAGTCCCTAAATTCACCTCCTCCAAATAATTAGGATGCAGTGCAAAACGATTAACCTTAACCCTATCCTGGTTATCAAACACCCTTTCAAGGACAACTAAACCCTTAGGAATTGTGTTAGTTTTTAACTGAATAACTTCATTCGCAAACACAATATCCTTACCATCAATTTTTTCAACAAAAGCTCCAAAATCTATTTCTTGAGTTTCATATTCATCCACACAATTTAAAAATCTCAATATATCATCATCATTGTCAAAAACCTGCCAGTTCTTGATATTATCAGGAACAAATGGTCTTGTTTGCACTTCAACCTTCGAAATTCCAGTATAAGTCATATCATCCAACTTTAATGAAATATTTTCCAACAAATCTGCTACCTTATTATGTCCTCTCTCCATCCAGTTTATCCCAAAAGCATCGAAACTCTCCAATTAATCCCATACAACATTTCTATATTGTTTCAATCTTTTGTTTTTTGACATGTATAGTGATCTGACTTGGGAGATTACAAGCTCCGAATCTCCAATCACTTTGAGCTTCTTGATCCCATTTTTTTGAGCCAACCTTAATCCTAACAACAATGCTTCATATTTAGCTATATTGTTAGTGCATTCAAATAGCAGGGTAAAAGAGAATTTAACTTGGTGACCTCAATAGTACACCTACACTAGATCCCTCCTTGGAATTTGCACCATCAAAAAACATAGTCCAGAAATCATCACATTCTGGAAGACTTTCAATTTCTATGTCAATTGGTGCAACAAGCTTATCATAATTACTAAGGGGTTCCTTAGCCTTGAACTCATTAATGCCACAATCAATAAAACATGTCAAATTCTTAGTAGGGCTATGCTCAATCATATGAGGCACCTTTGATTCTATTTCAATCTTGACATCTTTTCCATCAATGCAAAAAGTAGCAAATGACAAATCACATTGCATGTTGCCTCCCATTGAGGCACTCCATTTTCGTGATAATAGCATTCCAAAATGGGGGGGAATGTCTGCAACTAAAATAGTCATGGCCAAAACTCTATTAGGATATTGAGTAAGCACATAAGGCAAAGCCTTAGTGGTCCCAATAACAGGCACCTCCCTTGAATCCAATGCATAACATTTTCCCTGATTAGTGTCAACTGTCAAGCCCATCGATTCCATAATCTTTACTAGCATAACATCATTTGATGCCCATGAATCTATCATGCAATTTCTCAAAGTTTTCCCATTGATATTAACACTCAAGAAAAAAGGTGTGATATTCTCCAAACACATACTAACAGAATTCCCTAGGTACATCTAGGGAATTTGAGTTACAATTCCCTCTAGCTCTTTCACTTCTATTTCTTCCTTTTCCCTAATTTCTTTACAATTTACTTGTTCCAATTTATCATTAGGAATTCCACCAATCAAGGCTACTGTCTTTTCTCTATGCTCATCTATTCTCATCATCTCGAGCCATGGTACAATAACCTTAACTTGAGATAATACTTGAAATATATCCACGGGTGCATATTTTTGGGAAATTAGGAATCATACCATCACTAGTCTCGTTCTTCTCCCTTTGTTGTTTACCTTCAAGTTTCTTGTGCTTTTCCTCTGGAAATACTTCAATAGACTTGGTAGTCACTTTGGTTTTCACCAATAGAGGATTAGCATCTTCACTGGGCCTTTGGATCTCAGTTTTCTTGGCCCATATCTTGTCAGTTTTGACATCCTTGATTTTGACAACATCATTTTTAATATCTTCTTTGATATCCTTGCTTTTCCCCTTTTGTTCCTTAATGAAAAGACCAGCAGGCTTGCCTTGCTCACCACCCACAATCCTACTCCTTAACTGCAATGTACTTCTCATCTGCGCAACCATCTTCAGTTAACCGAGCAATTTCATCTTTTGATGGTCTTCGTAAGGATACATGATCCTCAGCCTGTTCCATATCGCAAGCATGGTGATCAAACTCACCTTCTTCATCAGAAAAAACCTATTGATGGTACAATTCACTCTTCTATCATTGATAATTCACATCAGGCTCTTGCAATTCCTCATCAAAGGAGAACTCAACCTGATCAATATGTGACCGGGCCATGCAACAATCTACATCATTTTGCTCGAAGTCAGGAGTGTGCTGATGAACATTCTCTTCCTTTCCCTCTGCAGCAAGTAGTTGGGAAACACCACAACAATTCTAATCATGTGGGTGTTCACATACCACACACCATGGTTTATCATTTTCCATATTTACAGAATGCTTATGCAAAGGATCTGGTATCTGCTGATCAGTTTTAGGCTTCTATACAGGTAATATTGGTTTTCCATCCTTTGAAATTGTATTATAAGGATAATTTTGCAGTCTAGGAGGTTTATCATTTTTATTATATTGCTGCTTGTCACCTCCAAGACCCTTCTCCTGTTCAACAACAATATATTTAATATCCTTCAAAGTGCTAAGGACCTTATCCCATTTCTCATCATCTTTAATGCTTGTAGTGGAGACTTTCTTAGTCCTATCTCTAGGATTCTTCAAAAGAATAGTCTCTTCCCTCCTACCACATTTACCAAAGGCTCTTCTATTACTCTCAATATCAATAGCTACTCTAAAAGCATCCCTCATGGTTCTAGGGTCCTTATCTCAGAGAAGATATGTCATTTTAGCATCAAAAGCATTGAAATAAGTAGTCAAGCAAACATTTTCATCAAGCCTCATTACTTGGAAAATTTTATACATGGCATTTTGGAATCTATGGTAAAATTATGTTGTAGGCTCATTAGATGATTTTTTTTGTAGTGTTGAACTCATTTAACATAAAACTAGCATTTTTTTTGTCACTATATTGTTCTTTAAAACATTTTTCAAACACCTCCCATGAACCAATACTAGCATTTGGTAGACCCCTATAGCAATCCCTCACATCTTCTATCAAGGATTGGACAAACAATTTCATGATGACATCTTCATGTTCTACCTCATAACATTTAACATATCCATGAAACCTTTCAAATGTTCTTCAGCTGAAAAGGCATTATTCCCAGCAAATTTGTTAATCTTTTCCCTTAACTCATTAGGAATAGGGTTTGGATACCCTGGAATACCATCAAAGAACTCATTAGGAATAGGGTTTGGATACCCTGGAATACCATCAAAGAATAGTTTTCTATATCTTTCCAATTGTATAGGCCTCTTTTGCAGTGATCCATCAATTTTCTAAGCTTTAGGACCATCATGATGTGAATTAATCAGCTTGGTGGCCTAAATCCTTGGGCTAGAACTACTTGTGATATTCTCCTGACTAGGTTTAGGATCAATTTTAAAAATCTCTTGATGACCTGATGAAGTTGTGGCTTGTGTGAGCCCATCTAGATTTTTCATTCTTAGGAAACTTATTTTCCTTCTTTCCTTTGCATTTGCAGCCTCAATTTCAGTCCTCTCTAATTCTTCTGCTAGGGCTTCCCCTTTCCTTCTAATCTTTTCTAAGACAGTTTCTATGTGTGATGATACATATGGGAGGGGACCTTTTTTAGGCTGGTGGGAAACTATACTTTCATAAATTTTGATTCCTTCAGCCTTCTATTTTCCCTTGTCCATAACAGGTTTAGGATTTGAATTATCTGATTGTGACTTAATAGGATTCAAGGGTATTGGGTCTATAGGCTTTGGTTGAGCTTTATATTGACCTTCAAGACCTTCTTTAGACATTGGCTTAACTGCTTTATCAACAATTTGTTATACAACAGGACCCACTTCTTCTAAGTCTGGTCCATTTTGATTTAGGAGTTTCATTTTCACCAATTGTCTCATCAATCTATCCCTTTCAATGATGGCATTCACCAATTCTATTTCCTTTTCTTTATCTTTCTTTATCCTAAGCTCAGCCTTCTTTTTTATTTCTCTTCTTAAAGAATTAATATCCCCAAAAACATCTTCAGGGTCAGGCAAAGTTATGTCACAACTTGATATCTCACTCAAATCAATTAGATTTGTGTCCTCCTCTCCAAATAATAAAGGTGTCCCATCATCCTCAGTGGGAGGAGGAGGCACATCACTGGTGCATTCTCTATGATGGCTTTGACTTTTACTCCTACTTCTTCTCTCAGTATATTGGAGACTAATGGGCCTTGTATTATGACATGTTCCATCCTCTTGGACTGGTGTATTAAACAATGCATCAAAAAATCTGCAACTATTTGATTCAAAATGTCTAGATATATGTTCAAAAGTTTCAGGGATAGGATGTAATGACTTGTACCTTGAAGTACAGGATTCTGGGATGCGGGAGTAGCGTTGATATTCTCTTATTTCTTCTTTATGCAATCTTTCTTCTTTGTTTTGGGAAGTTCACCTTTCAATCTGGATTTCGGATGATTCTTCATGAATGACCTGGTATTTTTCATTCCTCTATGTGTGTCCAAATATCTTTCAATTTATATAACTTCAAATAAAGTGCACACTAGTGCAGATACTGTCAGAGCCACCACCCAATTATCTTGGGAATATTCACTATTCAAAGCACATTATAATATTTTAAAAAAGCCTCATGACTTATCATACTAACAATGCACAAGAGACTTTGCATGAGGTATATACAATTCTCGGATTAAAAAACTTGATCCTGGATAAAAGAAACACAACGCCAAGGGCTCGGCCATCAAATCTCAGAAGAACTATAATGAACTCTGTGTATAATGGACAACCAACCTACTGACAAGAAACATATCTAGCTAGTTCCCCAGCAGAGTCACCATTTTGTTGGTATTTTTTCTTGTAAACCAGGTTTGTGTCCTAATCTACCTATGGATTTGCCAAATTTCCAATCAAGGGCAGCTCGGAGGACCTGGACCAATTGAAAAGGATTTTACTAATAACCTCCTACACTTTGGGCTCTGCAAGACCCAAGAGGGTGGTCCCTATTATATATTTATGATCTCTGCACCAAACTCATAAACATGTTATTAGAAGTTCACAGATAATCTCACTTAATAGCTCAATAGAATGAGATAAGACTGAAATGAATTGGTTGTTCATCCGTAATATCAACCACTTGGAGCATGAGATGAATATAACATCATTTTGTAACTTAAGATAGTCATTTTAATTACAAGTTGGTGGAAACCCCTAAGTAAATACATACAGAAATAGGATTTTATAAGTTCATACAATTTAGATGAGTTCCATATACCATTGGGGAGTCATGTTTACAAACATTCAGAAAATAACAATAGATTCAAATACATAACAGATATGATCCCTGGAAATATTGCATTACAACATTGCTAGTCCCTATCCTAGCCCAAGACTTCTTACCAAACCCTTCTACAAACATATCCATCTATGATTCCATCCAAGCATTTAATGAAAACATACTCATCATAACAATGAGATGAACATCATAATCCTTGATCATTTTATTCAAAATTATGATATGTCTATACATAGGAGAGACAAGAGCTCAAGATATATCATCATAACTCAAATGCTAGTATTGTTATGAACCTTGAAATTTCATAAACATAAAACCCATTACTAGAGAACCCCAAACCTAAATTTCCTTAACATTCAAAACAAAATTTTACAATATGTTCTGCAACTAGACCTAGACTCGACCTTCAAAATTTTTGGCTTTCCAACCCCTACTTCTAGCCTTGAAATCCTTCTTGTAGAAATGAAGGAGCAAACAAGCATTGTACCAGAAGTTACACATGTCATCAATTAATAGGACCACTATGTGCCCACTCAAAACAATAATTAAGATTACCAAGTCTTGGAGCATCTTCCTGTTGATCTTTAGCCTCCATACAACAGTTGTTGCATTGGTTACATCTCAAAATCTATGCTCAAAACCGTCAAGGAATCAAAACCATAATTAGTTACACTATAACCATTGAGCTTTAAATTTCCCATGGAAGATACTGTTTCATTCCTCTTCAGTTAGATATTTGTCCACCCAAATTTGATATTCTTCATCCGTGGTCCAATTAAAATTCACCACCTTAATGACCCTAGTATTATAAGGTGTGAGTTTCACCGCAACTTGGTTGTCTTCTCTTTCAAATGACTCTAGAAACATGCTAGTATTAATTATTTTATCCATGCTGCCTACTAACAAGTCATGATCTGAGTCATCAAAAATCAATTTGATTTTTGCACTGATGACTTCTTCTACCCTTTCTTGCCACTATTGGAGTGTCTTGATGTTTCCTTGTGCATCTAATATATCGGGCAAAAAGGTATCACTCCAATCTTTAAAACATTTTACCAATTCTCCAATTTTCTTACTCAAGTCATTAGGTAGGGCTTGGAATCCCTTTAATGATTTCACAAAACTTTGAGTAGGTTTTAACAATTGGGTCTTATTATTTTCATCAAAATTGGAAGCCCTAAACATAATGTCTAATTCAATTGTACAAGGGATCCACTTCTCAACCAGGGGTAAGACAACATCTCGATAATTATTAATATTTTGTAATCCAGTCAAAAATAAAGAATACAAAGAATGAACAGATGGCAACCTAGAATTAACCTTCTCTTTCAAATGCCTCAACACGATGTCAACCACCTCATTGTGTTTAGCCATGGCATCATTCTCACTATCCTTTAGGGTGGCTTGTAACTCTGTGATCTTACTCATCATCTAATTTTTGGTGGGTTCCATAGAATATTTCATTTCCTCTTCAACCGGCTCTAGCACATGTCTTGGATATGGTGTCTGAATTCAGGATCCAGGGATAGAAATGATCGGGATAGTATGGGGTAATGACCCCAAAGTAGTAGGTATTTCTCTGACAACAAGAGCATTGGAAGATTCTCCCATCTGCCCATACTTTAACCTATCAACTTTGGATTGTAGCTCGACATTTCTTTGTTGCATTTTACTATATTCCCCAATTATTGCATTATATTTTTCCATCGGGCTCTTCCTTTCAGCCTCTTCCCTTTCTACTATCCTTTGGGCCAATTTGACCACATTCAATGTTAGGCTTGTGGCTTCTGTTACTAAAGTTTTAGAAGCTATTTTCACAATGAGCCCGCCTCTTAGATTTGGGCTAATATCTGCCACATTTGGTTTTCTGCCCTGAGGTGCCAATGCCCATATGGCTAATGTCTCATACTCTTCACTAAAAGCAGAATCATGTAGGGCTGCCTTGACTTCTTCTTCACAACTCTGCATTAGATGCTTGGATTGCATAATAGCATTGAATGCCACAACATCAACTATGTCCCATTCAGGGAGGAGTAAGACACCTGCTTGGGTCACAAGTTTCCTTCCCTCCTCAGGAGTGATGTTTTTGAATTGCTCCATTAATTCAACCTTCACTTCATCATCATTGTCCTAATATGACCTATCAGGTCTTGACTCCCTCCTGCTCTTGTAGTTGTCCTGATATTCTTCAAATTTCATTCTCCAAATCAATTACAAGAATACAAGATTTTTCACAAAAGCATCATCATCCAGGAATACCTTGTAGGCCTCCATCTTGGCATCCTTCACATACTGCCCCTTTATATCCATATCAGTGAGCACCAATTGTGCTGATCTAGGAGGAGAGGGGATACCAACCTGCATTTCTTGGTCAGTTATGACTATTTCATCCATTAGAACCTCTTGTGGTTCTTCCATCTTTCGCCTCTTAGGGCTTGGCTCTAATGATAGCTCCACAGGATCATCTCTCAGTCGAGAATCCAAATCCACAATCTTTATCCCTCTAGGCTCCTTGATCCCATGACCCGGTAGTGATGATGTTTTCATTATTTGTTTTCCCTTTTTATTTCTTGCCTCTTCATCACTGCTACTATTTTTCCTCCTCCGATATAGAGGTCTATCCACTCATGGTTGGTAATTTGGCCTTGTTTCCTCAGGCCTCACCTTTGATTCCTAAATCCCCAAGTCTAATTCTAAATTATCCTTCTTGGTCCTCAAGATGTTCATGATCTCCTTGAAATTTCTCATCAAAAAATCAATTCTTTTATGAAATGGAGTAAAATCCATCAATGGATCATATCTTGGATCCAATTTATGTACCATGGCTAGCATCTTCTCATATGAAATCCACTTTTCCTTATTCAATTCTTGTTGGTTCAAATCAAATTCATTTCTAATTAAATCTTTGAGGAAATTGAAAACATGTATAAATTTACCACCCTTAATCTTCTGCCTAAATACGGCAAAGAATCCCTTAGGGTCATGTTGTCTTCTAGATCCATTCTTCAAATGGTATTCATCAAAATATCGGTCAAAATGGACCCATCCTCCCTTAGAGAATAAAAAGTTAGAGACAACTGTATAATCAGGGAACAAAGTCCCTTTTCCCCTTCCTATCAAATTTTTCTTCATGAATGCAGCCTAATTGCCACATCACTTCTGCAAATCGTATCCTTGATGGTACATTATATGGGAGAATATGAGGAGCTCCTTGGAAACCATAAACCCTCAAAATAGTACTCACAGGGTAAAGAATAATGTCACCCCAATTGTGGCATACCTTCAAATCAGGTTTCCTTATTTTGGGTCGGAGGAAATCATGCAAATCCTCTGGAATTCTTGGAAAATTCACCACCAATTTATCCCTAAGCCTAGAGGCAAAGTAGTTATCAAACTTCACAAAACTAGCAACTCCCTTGTTACCAGACATGTCTACATTCCAAGCCTGTACTGGTAATCGTTCTCCATTTACCTCTCACTTCAGCTCCATTTTCTCTGAGAAGAAGTCAGCATTCTCATACAAAAACATGTGCATTAACAAGTTATACCAAAAGAAAGGAGTACTAGAATCTCTATTATGCAATTTCAGCAAACCTTCATGTATCCTTCCAGAAAAGAATGAAGCATAGTCATAAATCACAGAAAAATTAGGGTGTTGAATTTAAGCACCCATGAACATATAAGTGATGGGCATCACAATGTTTGGGTTGAAACCAATGATTTTGCAAAGTGAATAGAATGTTGCCAAGAAATGATCAGTGAAACAACTTAACCTAAAAGGCTCTTGGTTAGTTGGGCTGATGTGAATTATTGAATTTCCCGCCCTGGCCAAATGAGGGGGAAGCAATCTTGACCTAAAAAGAGGCTGAGATCTGGCATACTCTTGCTTCATCTCCTCAAAGTCAATTCGAACCAAAAATGAGTTATACTCACTCAAATCAAAGACCTAACGAATTGTATCAGCATTCACATTCAATAGAATGCCGCCATCATCATCCCTGATAAACTATGTGATGGGGTCATATCGTCTAGTAACTGCCCTAAGTAGGTCAACATCCAGATACACATTTGGTACCACAAGCTTTCCCATGTCATATCTCCAACTATTTGAAAAAGGATGAAACACTTTTTGCTGCCCATACCATCTTCTGAACAATTCCAAACCCATCATAGGTACTCTGGCATCTGCAATATTATAATTTTTACATCTCAATCCCTCACTTAGGGCGGTCACATTCATTAAAACCAAACCTTTCTTCCTTTCGTTTGTTGACAATGGGAACTAGTCCAAGAAATCATCATACAGGTTCCTGTGTATGTAATCAATACAGCAAGATTGCTGCTTTGGTGGTGCCATTTTAACAACTAAGGGTTTTTCAAAAACAAATTCGTAGACAAACTAAAATTACCCAGAATGGAATTACAGCAGAACCTTAGAATTTCTCACAATCCAGAAGAAATAGTAACCCAGAACTTTAACCAAGAAAACTACCGATAGCACAATGCAACCCTCTTTTTGAATCATGTTTAGATAGAGATAGTGGTAGGAAAATCAACTTACGAAATTTGTGCCACACAGAAAAAAAAAACCCGTGTTGAAATCGCTTTGAAAACTTCTATCTCTAGCTTTGGATCACTTCGCAAACAATTGAATGTCCTTATTGCAATGCAATTATGAACTTAAATATTCATAAATGATGAAAAAAAATCCAAGTAGATGTCTCATTCATCATTAAAGCTTACTTGTGTGCTGCACCAACGACTTCAATTACATTTGATGCAAGTTTAAAATCTCGCCATCGATCTCATATTTTTGTCAGACCATCGAATGACTGTCTTCAAAAAAGTTGACAACACTTGCATGTCATCGTCAAGGGCCCACCATAAAACACAGCCTTAAAAAGGTACACATGGCATTCGCCCACAATATTGTGATCACTAAACCCCTCTTGGTTTAGGATCATGCGATAGCGGGCAACCATTGATCTCCACTAGCTACGATCTCGATGATCAAAATAGGAGGTAACACCAATATATATCTGTCGAGTAGCTTTTCCATCAAAATTAAGACATTGTCGTTGATTACAAGCACATGCATTTCTCATGTGGTTAAGTAACCTACTTAATAATTCCCTATAGTTCAATGCATAAATTAAGCACTTTATTTACTTCCATCAACACCAACAACTTAAGACACATGGTGGTCACTCATGATATTGCTATCGCCCAAAAGCCAACAATGATGTCATCATGGGATGGCAGGCAACGATCAAGATCAAACTCAAGAAGATCAACAGTTGGTAAAATAACCCCTGCAAAATATTAAAATACTTAGGAAAATAAGGGGAAAAGGACACCACCTAGGGCAATGACAGTCGATGACTCAAGGTTGCTTTTAACAGACAAAGCATGGACCGGTTCAGACTTAGGTGAATAAAAGGTTGGGTGAATTTTTTTTCATTTTATATTAAAAGGGGCCATGCCTAGATGATCACATAGGACATAAGTTGTTTTTTTAAAAGACCATCTCTAAAAAGGTAATGACGAAAAAGACCCAACCCAACAATAAAATATCAAGGTCCCATGGAAGAAAGGTAGAAATCCATCTTTAGGTACCCTTTGAATAACAAGACAAACCAGAAATAACAGAAGACCAAGGATTTAAGATTTAGGCTCCATCAGATTATAGAAAGGGTTGTTATAGAACTTAAAGGTTTGATCATCCAACACCAACATATCTTCCTCACTTATGCTTTCATCCTCTAAAACATTATCACAAGAGGGGAAGATGTTAGGAGATGAATGTAGGCTAGTTGAAGTTTCAATGGTTTCTTGTTGTGTTATATTATCATTGTTGGAAGAATGGAGAAGATCAACTTATATGTTTTCATTGATTTCACCATGTTGTTTATGGTATCTAATTGGTCTAGTGTACCTTGAACCAGTATGAAGAACAAGTTTACATCCTTCGGTGTTTTGGTATGTTATTTAGGTCCACATGTTCCCTCTGGTGATCATTGTTGTTCAATGTTTTGGGAAAAAAATTATGATTACTGGAAGCGCATATGTATGGAGTATCGTATGTTTATATGATCATATGGCAAGTTGGCATCGATATATTGTTGCATTTTGTTATTACGTATATCCATGACTGACCTAGTAATTAGTTAATAGTTTAACATGTATTGTAGATGTATAAGTGACCTATCTTTGGTTCTTTTTGACATGATATAGCATACCACATGATTGAGCAAATTTTTGAATGAAGTCGACAGTTATTTTTTTGTAAATATGTGATGCATCCAATTAGGCCGACCTAATTGATGTTTCCGAATATATTAGATATATATAAGATGGTTTGTAGATGGAAGTGTGTGTTATCTAGATTTGTGAAGGGTGCAAGTAGAAGGATGAAGATTAGTTTGTTGGCATGCGAATACTCTGATCATCGAAGGAACTGAATTTGCACTTATGGTATAACCCTATTAGTTAATATTCTATCCACAAGCCATTTTTTTTCTATAATATTTTGTAGGAAATGATCATCCCTATTTTTATAGTGATTCCTTGTAAGAAGTGAGATTTTGTAACTAGCAGTGAGCCTCTATTGTATATGGTATTGGAACAACTATATATAGTGAGCTAATCCTCACCTCATGATTTTCCCTCATTGGGTTTTCCATGTAACACTCTAGTGTTTATTTGTTGTGTTATTTCATGCTTTTTTCTTGCTCTTCTCTATTATATGCATTATATATATATATATATATATATATATATATATTATTGATGGTGTTTTCTCATTGATCTAGAGAAGATACTTATTCACCCCCTCCCCCCGCTCAGTATCTTGAATATTCAACAATTGGTATCAGAGTTATGGTTCCTTTGGAGAATCCTAATAGCTTGAGGAAGTTCCTATAATTGAACAAATCGATAAAGAAGACCTTTGGACTACTCTTAAAGATCTTGACAAGGCTGAAATTGAGAATAAAGACCTAAAAGAAAATCTTGATGAATCAAATGAATGCATCTAGAAATTGAAAGAAAAATTAAAGAAATTCAAACAAAGACATAGAGAAGTGAGTGAGCAACTAAAACAAGAAAATGAAGAGATTATTGGATTAAAGGTGAAATTGGATGAATAGAAGAGAGTTGAGAAGTGTTTAAATACAGTGATACAAAGTAATTTTGATGTATGTTTAAGGATTGAATAGGAAGTGATGAACCTAAAAGAAGATTTGGAGAAAGAAAAACTCTATAAAGATGATTTCAAGAGAAGGTCCACCAAGCTTGATGAATTGATAGTAGGACAAAGACCTTCTAAATAAAAAGGTGGCTTAGGTAATTAAGTTGGTGGAAGTATGCAAAAATAAAGTCTAGGAAATAATCAAAAGACTCAAGAGAAAGGGAAGCAAAAAAGAAATACAAGAAGAAAATTGGCTATCAGACAACCAAATGCTCAAAGGTACCCATCGTTCAATGGTGTTTTATGTTCATGTAATGAGTTTGGTCATAGGGAAACTGAGTGTAGGAGTAAGATGAATCAATTTTTTGGTTCCTTCTCTGGACAATATTATCCATGCAAGAAGATTAGACATAGAGCTAGTGAATGTAGAATTCAGATGATGAATTGGTTTAATGGAAATAGAATGGATCAATATAAATGATGGATATTGCTATACCTATAACAAGTTTGGAAATAAATGAAATTAATTTAGATCAAGGGTTAATGAGATTCAAGCAAGTCAAAGAAATTTTGTCTACTACAATTGCAAAAAATCAGGACATATTTTAAAAGTGTGTAGAAGTAAAAAGGGAAAGTAATCTTCTCTAGTAAAGGAAGATGAACGTGTGAAAAATATTGACAAAGATGAGATTAAGAAAGAAATGAGAAAGATATGGAAGAAGAAAGAAGAACTAGAGATGATAGATGTGTCTATACCCTCATATGGTGTAGATGATTCCTTTGGGACTTACACCTAGCAGTCTTAGGGCAAGCCTTAATAGAAAATTGTTTTAACCCCACTGGAAATATGGCATGTCAGATGTTGGCTCAAGGATATGTTGTAAGGATAGGATGTATAGAGGTTATGAAAAATAAATAGGAAGAAAAATTGCAAGCATGCTCTTTTTTAGAGTGAATTAGGGTTTCTCAAAGTAGTGGAAGAAGGCTTTTATCAACATTTTGAAGCTTATTACAATTAATGCGAATTAGGGAAGAGTGTGTTAGAGTAATTGGGTATTTACTTTATTAATTAAACAATATTTGTTTAATTACGTAAAGTTCCCTTTTACCTCTTTTTCACTTAAGCTAACATTAGGTGCATAATAATTAATTACTTTATTAATTATTATTATGCAAGCCTAGGGTTTTCTTTTTTAGGGTTTTCATCTACATATGGTTGAAAACTATCTTTTGTATGATTATTCATTTTACATTTTGGGTGAATACATTGCTCCACATTCTTGAGCATTTTCTTTGTTGCTTCTCTTTGCTTCTCCTTATAATAGGTATTATTGCTTGCAGAGGTCACTGGGCTCCTATGAAGTTGTATCTTCTCAATTCCAACATGGTATCAGAGCTTCCGATCTGTAGCTACTTGTTCTTGTTTTGATTTTTTTGCATTGGAAGCAGATCTAGGGTTCTAAGGTTTCTTCTTGTGGATTCAACATACTCCTATTTTTGGGTTCACTTTGGGCCCAAATGGATAGTGCCATTGGATTCACAATGCCCAAAACCCCCTAAATCGGCTATTAATTCATCGATTTTGGTTACAGTCGATGAGGGAAGCAAAATTTTTTTTAGGGTTTTGGCCATACGGCCCTCTGCAGCAAAAAAATTGCAAAAAAATAAAAATAAAAGTAAAAACCTAAGGTTTTTTATTTTAATTCTACGCAGCCTATGCAAAATCTATCGACCACTAGCCACACTGCCTGTCAGCCACCGCTTAGCCACCGCGCCACCTGACCACCTCCCGGTCACTGCTCCGCCCACACCGCCCGGCTCTGTGCTTCGCCTAGCTCTGAGCTTCGCACTCCCCGCTGAGCTCCGTGCTTTGTCACCTGGCTTTGCCAGGCTCCCCGCTGACCGACACTAAGCCCACTAACGTGAGCCCGCCGACCTCCTATCGGCCCTCTCCAACCCCACAACCAATCCTATTGGCGACCAGTGCCAGGTGCTTATCCCTACCGGCTCCCAGCTCCAACGGGTGGTCTCATGGGTGACTGAGGTTTTTGGCCCACCCCCTAGCTGCTAGCCCCTTGGTCCTAAATGCAACTAGGGGCTTTTTTTTTTTTAAGCCCTTTAGGGCTCCTGGAGGCCTTTTTACCTTTTTGAGTAGCTTGCACTAAATCGAGCATAAAATGGTCATTTTTTATCCGTTTTTCAAAGAGAAATAGGTGTTGGAAAGATGGTTTCAGCATCGATCGGATGGTGCTAGATTTTTTTTAAATTTTTACTAGTCTAGATATTATTTTTCCAGTCAAAGTGAGGTCTTCTTTCTTCACTTCCAGGGTCATAGAAGGTGCAAATGGACTATGTTTTTCAAACTCCAATAGGCGTTGGAAAGCTCTCAACATGCTCTATTCAAATATGTGATTTATTTTATCAAAATTTTCACCAGGTACATGAGAATTTATTTTGAAGTATTTTTTGCTTATGCATTGCTTCCTTCTTCTCAGTTTGTACTAGGGTTTGGGTTTATTTTTTGTGGGGGGTGTTTTTCTCTAGCTTTCTATCATTTATATTAGAAAACTAAAACACAAAAAACTCTAAAAAAAATGAACCCTTATGCATCTTCTATCTATTTTGAAAGATCACATAATAATAAAAAACACAAGCAGGTACAGGTGCAGGGTTTCATGGCAGACTCTTTAGTTGAGCTCCTCACATCACATAACTGTCACACTTGGAAGTCTCGCATGATGAGGCTACTCAGGTCACGAGGGTTATGGTCTTGTTTAGATGAGGTTCAACCTTAGTTGCAGTGTCCTTTTGAGATTATGTAGCACATGAACAAGATGGATGAGGACATGGGTTTTATATGCATGCATGTTTCAGACAGTCTTTTATTTCACCTTGATACTTTACTCACTCCTCGAGCCATGTGGCTGAAGTTTGAAACACTTTTTGGGGCCATTAATGAGTTTCGAGCATTACAGATTAAGGTAGAGCTGACTTCATTATTACCTGAATCATTTCCCACTATTGAGGATTTTTTGAAAAAGTTCAAAACTATCCGCACTATTTTATAGGGTTGTGGCAAGAACAAGATATACACAGAGTGCATTTACTTGATTCTTTCAAAGCTTCATGTTCCATTTCAGATATTTTCTTCCTCCTTCTATTCCACCTAGGATGGTCTAGGTGCCAGTTTTACCATGCCTACCTTTGATTTGTTTTGTGAGTGTTTGTCTTGGGAGTAGTCTCACCTTTCTCAGATGGATATTCTCTCAGGATCAAAGAGCAAAGCATTGGTTGCTTAGTTATTGAAGGGGAAACAAAATTTGAAACTGAGGCCCAAGAAAGATTTTATAGGTAGTGAGCATTCCTCCAAACCTCCTCCTAAGTCTGATTCTAAACCACCATTTAATCCAAAACATCGGAAATCTTTGAAGACTAGTGAGTCTTCCTCCAAGACTAAGGAGAAATTAGGAGACACTTGCAGTTTCTATGGCAAGCAAGGCCATCTAGTTTCCAGGTGTTGGAAATGATTAGAGGCTTTAGAGGACGCCATGCAATAGCAACACATCTCCTCACCTCAGTCTTCTTCTTCTTCCACCACAGGGAAAGGTCATGCTCTCACTGCTAGAGCATCGACCAATGGGTCCACTTGGATTTTAGACTCTGGTGCTTCTCACCATATGACTCACACTCAGTAGTTGGTCACTTCTCTTGCCTCTTGTGGTACTTCACAGATTACAGTGGGTGACTCTTCACAGCTTTCCATCTTGGGATCAAGTTCTATCTCTATGGATGGGGGTACTCTACAAGATGTTTTGGTTGTTCCTGAAATATCAATGAACCTCTTGTCCATTTATCAAATTTTCCACATTGGCTCTGGTAAGACAGTTGAGTTATCACCACATGATGTGGTTATTAGAGACCTCCATGACTCTGCTTTGGTTGTGGCTACTGGGAGTGTTGATATTACATCTCATCTTTAAAGATGAGATGGATTTGAGCCTTTTGAGGGTATAGGTTCATCTCTTATAGCACCTACAGATTCCATGAGTAAGCTTTGGCATGAGCGTTTGGGCCATGTCAATTACAAATATCTTTAGCAGATGAGTACACAGGAACTAGTTCTTGGTCTTCCACAAATTTCCTACACTGACGGTATTTTTCATGGTTGTGTGCTTGGCAATCATCATAGGGATCCCTTTCCGAAGGGAAGTGCCACTCATGATTTGGAACCCTTGGAGTTGATTCATAGTGATCTCATGTCATTTCCCACTCCTTTTTTTTCAGGGGCCAAGTATGTACTCACATTCATTGATGACTTCTCTAGACGTACATGGGTGTACTTTCTTAAGTACAAGTCTGATGTCTTTGATTCCTTTTGAGTCTTCAAGACATTTGTAGAGAAGTAGTCTAGTCTTTTCTATCCAGCGGATATGTATAAATAATGGGGGGGAGTATGTGAATCGAGCTTTCAAATATTTTTGCACTGAGCATGGTTTGTAGCATCAATTTTTTGTTCCCTACACCCCTCAGTAGAATGGTATCGCTGAGAGAAAGAACAAGACTTTACGGGAGATGGCTAATTGTATGATTCAGTCCAAGTCCATGGATTCATCTTTTTGGGTTGAGGCAGTCAATTGTGCCAACTATATTCAGAATCAAATGCCTCACAAGGTGATTCAACATATGACTCTTGAGGAGGCTTGGTCTCATGACAAGCCTGATATTTCATCATTTCAAGTATTTGGTAGTGAGGCATGGGCTTTTATTCCTGATGCTTAGAGGAGAGCTATGGAGCGGAAGAGTCGATCCCTCATTTTTGTCGGCTACTGTGAGGATGTTAAGGCGTATAGGTTGTTTGATCCTAATTCCAGAGAGATCCTATTTCGATGAGATGTTCAGTCTGATGAGTGCCTTCCTCCAGTTGATACGCTGTCTCTAGTGTCGACTTCACTACCTACTCCACCCACTGCAGCTCTTCAAGATTATTTTGAGAATGATTCTGATGAGGATATTGATGATCCCCCATCTCCACCTCCACTTGCTCCTCCTCAAAGGCCCAAATGGGCTCACTTTACTATTGAGGTAGTAGGATCTATGGCCGGTGATCCTTCAGACACTCGTCGCTCCCGTTCTCATACTACAGGTTCTAGTCTTTTGAGTCATGCTCATTTAGAGGATCCTCAGAGGTTTTCAGAGGTGACAAGTCACCCTTAGTGGGATTGTGCTATGGAGGAGGAGAATTCTTCTTTGATGAGGAATAGTACATGGGATCTCTATCCTCTTCCTAAGGGCAGAAAGATGGTTCGGTGCTGATGGTTGTATCACACCAAGTATGCTACTGATGGTTCTATTGATAAGAATAAAGAACGTCTTGTTGTGAAGGGGCTTTCACAAGTTGAGGGTATTGATTACTCTGAGACATTTTCCCCTGTCACCAAGATGAATTCTATTCATTTTGTATTATCACTTGCAACTTCTAGGGGATGGCTCATTTTTTAGATGGATGTGAAGTGTGCCTTCTTGCATGGTGACCTACAGGAGGAGATCTATATGGAGTAGCCTCAGGGATTTATGCATGATGCTTCTTTGGTTTGCAGACTTTAGCATTCATTATATGGTCTCAAACAGGCCCCTTGGGCTTGATATGAGAAGATGGACTCTTTTTTGCTCTCCACTAGTTTCACTCGTTGTCATTCTGATCACACAATCTATATTCAGCATCTTCAGGGTGAGATCCTGATTCTTGTGCTATATGTTGATGATATTCTCATCAAAAGTAGCTCATCCTCTATGATTCAACATTCTTAGCTAGCTTTGATGGAGTAGTTTGAGATGATAGATCTAGGCCTTCTGCACTATTTTCTTGGTCTTCAAGTGATTCAGTCTTCAGAGGGGATCTCCATTTACCAGCAAAATTATTCTCTTGATATGCTTCAATGCTTTGGCACACTTGATTGCAAGTCTTCCCCCACACCGTTTCAGTGAGGGGTTGTTTTGACTACTACTTGCCCCACTCCTTTCGTAGATCCTACACTTTATAGGTAGTTGGTTGGTAGTTTGTTGTACCTAACTCACACTCGTTGTGATCTTTCCTTTGTGGTTGGCCTTGTCTGTCGATTCTCCCATGATCCTCATGAGAGTCATTAGCAAGCTGCCAAGTGTATTTTGAGGTACATTCAGGGCACCACTTCATATGGCATTCACTACACATCAGGGGATCCTCACATTGTTGGCTACACTGACTCAGATTGGGCTGGTGATATCAATGATCAAAAGACTACTTCTAGCTTTTTTTTTTGTCTTGGCATTGGTCCTATCACATGGTCATGCAAGAAGAAGACTGCTCATGCATTATCATCTATAGAGACTGAGTACTAAGCTATTGTGCTCGCTAGTCAAGAGATTTTATGGCTTCGTCAGTTGATGATTGAGTTTGGTTTTCCTCCTGATAGTCCCACTATTCTTTGGTCTGACAATTAGAGTGCTATACACATTTCGTACAACCCAGTGGAGCATCAACAGATGAAGCACATTGAGCTTCATATGCATTTCATCAGACAGTTGATTCAAGATGGTTCTCTCATCTTGGAGTATATTCCCACTACTGAGCAGGTTGCAAACATTTTCACGAAACCTTTTACATCTCTACGCTATCTTCAGTTGCGCTCTATGCTTGGGGTGAAGGAAGTTGTCCTTGGGGGGTCTTTATGAGGCCTTCCTTGCTTCATATTTCTTTCAACATGTTCCTTTATCTCTTTTGGGAGAGGAGTTTTTCCGACTAGGTTTTCTCCTTTTCTCTGTCTCATAGAGATATCTTTGTACTTGTGTACCTAATCTGGCCTTGTTTCCAGGACCCATTGCTTTTGCTTTCAATAGCTTCTTCTAGGTTTTAGCTTCTCCCAAAGTCTAGCTTAAGGGGGGGTGTTACAATAATTGGGTATTTACTTTATTAATTAAACAATATTTTTTTAATTATGTAAAGTTCCCTTTTACCTCTTTTTCACTTAAGCTAACATTAGGTGCATAATAATTAATTACTTTATTAATTATTATTGTGCAAGCCTAGGGTTTTCATCTATATATGGTTGAAAACTATCTTTTGTATGATTATTCATTTTACATTTTGGGTGAATACATTGCTCCACATTCTTGAGCATTTTCTTTGTTACTTCTCTTTGCTTCTCCTTGTAATAGGTATTATTGCTTGTAGAGGTCACTGGGCTCCTATGAAGTTGTATCTTCTCAACTCCAATAAAGTGCCAGTGTATAAAGAAAAACTTACAAGATATTTTTCATTTCCTATGCATTTGAAGAATTCAAAGAGTGACTTGGAACTATCTTGGAGTGATTTTAAAGAAATTCAAATCATCTCTAAGTGATAGTTGTAAACAATCAAGAACAAGTGACATAAGTATCTCCCTTGAAACTAAAAAAGAAGGAAAATGAAGAAGAATATCATCATGGATCCCAATCTTGTGATCTATATGGCATCTAGACAATGTTAGTTAAAGGAAAGATGAATAAAATTGGTGATTTTTGGAATGCATTCTCTCTAGTGAACAAAATTAAAATCAATGATGCTCTAATTTTGTATCTACTTAGAAAAGGTATTGATGTATCAAGTGTTTTTGATTCTTTGTTGGATAATTTAGTTGAAGTTTTTGAAGAAAGAATGTTACTAGAAGGTTTGGAAGGTTTTAATTTAGAAGCCATGATTGAAAAGAGATGTGCTTAAGATAAGGAGAGGTTATCCAGACCTATTATTGAAATTAATAAATGCATCAAAGAAATGTCAAATATATACAAGTATTGTCTTTGGTGGCTCATTGCGGTTGAAAATTTTAGAAGTAAGATTGAAGTAATTGAATCTAAAGTGAAAAACATTGGAAATAACTTTGATATTTTTGAAGACAAACAAGGGAAGAAAAGAATGAGAATTGGTGAATTGGAAGCTATAAGAGAGGGGTACCAACCATTGCAAGGCCCCAGATCATGAAAGGCCAAGAGAAGAAAGGCTTCCCTAACTTACCTCAATTTAAAGGATGGTTAGGATAGAAGGGATGAGAATGATGAAGACTATGTGTCCTTCAACCACTCTGCAATCTCGAGAGCTGAAGGGACACTCGGTGAGTTACTGTTTAAAGTCAACTCTACATCTCAGGTAGCTCTTTGCCTCAGGATAGAAGCACAATTTTGGGATGATAGCATGGCACACTGGCATCTCATAGGTGCGCTAGCATCTGTATGACTAGAAAACTAGAGAGAGAAGGTTAAATTCTCATGAAAAGACTGCTAGCCTAGTCTGAAAGTTTCTTGAATAAAAAAGTGAGATAGATTAAATATGAATGTGATAAAAGAAATATATTATCATAGAGGTGACAAAGATGACTTCACACAACAATATTCTCAACAAATTGCTTTGAGATATCTCCACCTGTACACAAAACAAGGGGGAAATGTTAGGGCTGTTTAGGGGCGTTCCTCAGTCAAACCCCCATTTTGGTTTTTCCACCTCCATGGACAACCAAATTTCCAATGATAGGAATAAAGATAAAGGAAGGAATACAAACTATGTAAATAAAAGATACTATAAAGTAGTAAATTCCTTCTCAACCAAATGTGATAAAGGAGATGAGAGGAGCTTACCACCCCCATCCAAAGTGTTCAAGGCTTGTGGAGGAGAAACTGAGAGGAACTCAAGCCTCTACTGCAATGGTGTTTTTCTTGCTTTCACACTATCAAAGTGATGGAGTGCTAGATTGTTGCAATGGAGTGTAAAATGATGCTACAAAGCTTGAATGGATGAATTGAAATGGAGAGAGTGAATCCAAGATCTTTCCAAACTCTCTGAATGAATTAGAGATTGAAAAATATGAAGGAAGGAGATGAAAATGACCATATTCAGGTCGACCAATGAAAGAGGAGCATTTCACTTCGACTTCCAATCAAAAGTGTAATTTATCTATAGAATCCATGCATAGGAATCCACTAGGGAAATAAGTGCTTCACACAAAAATCTACACGACGTACAGGAATCCTTGAAAAAAAAACCTCTAATGACAGACAAATAGGGTGCTAAGAGTTATGTGGACAATTGGCTTAAGTAGAAATAACCCTCTGCCTTAGGTTTTCTAAAATTTAAGGGGGTAAAAGGGAACTTGTGTTAGGGGTGAAAATTCATGCTTATAAAATTTTCTCCCACTTTAGCAAGCACAAGTACTGATGACTGCTTTAGTAAAGTAGAGTGGTAAGGAAGTAAAAAAGTAAGAGATGTATACCTTAACCGACGAGGAAGTAGAGTACGGTCTCACAAACCTAGAAGTGTAGGAAAGGACTTCATAGTTTTGTGGAACTACAAAGAATAAGAGGAAAAGCACCTCATAGGTACATGATCCTACAAGGGAGGTATTCTTCAAGAACTCTCACATGAAGGAAATAAGGAAAATCACCTTACAGATCCGTTGACCTGGAAGGAAGGTATCCCCCAATAAATATCACATGAGGGAGACTGAGTAGAGTGCATTATAGACCCACATGCCTACAAGGAAGGTATCCCCCAATAACTCTCACATGAAAGAAACCAGGAAAATCACCTTATAGATCCACACAACTACAAGGAAGGTATCCCCCAAGCACTCTCACATGAGGGAGACTGAGAAAAGTGGACTCCATAGAGTCATAGAAGGTTTCATGTATACCCATAGATAAAACACATCAGGAAGCAGCCACACAAGCTACTGAATAGATAGTCACATAGATCATCACTAAGTTGTAATAATTTCAAAGGGGTCCCTCAGGAACCCTTCAAAATGAAGGAGGGTCCACTCAATGGATGTACTACTTGAAAAGTGAAGAATTTTTGGGTTTCCCCTAAGCTAGGCATAAAGATGTGAGGACGGTCTAGTCGGGCTGCCCCCTAACTAGACGTCAACATGTGAAGTTGGTTTAGTCGAACTTCCCCCAAGCTAGATGCCATAGAACTTATTAAGAGTTTTTGAAGGGTTCCCTTGGGAAAGTGGTGTGAAAAGGAGGGGTTCACTCAAGGGACACACTGTTCAAAAGATACCATCCTTCTTCTTGAATTGATTCATCACCAAGGAATCCTTTTGAAAGATGTTCACTTCATCAAGTAATTTGAAAGGAAGGAGATGCGCTCATGTGAGGGGAATACTAAGACCATTCCTGCTTCAGAGGAGGGTTTCCAAGTCCTTTCTTCACAAAGCCATGATGAAGGATACATTTTTTTCTAGGGTTTCAAGTTGTGAATGCAATTTTGACAAAGGAGTTTGTGAAGGGTCTTCGAGAAAAGATTCATTCAGCAACGAATGTTTTTTCTAAAGACCAAGTAATGTAGAAGAGGTGTTGTCACGCATGAAAGGGAAAGCTCAAGAAAATAAGAGAGAAAGATAAAGGGATAGGTACGAGAAAATAGATCACACACAAAGGGAATAGGGGGATTTGGTTTCATGGGGTCAGATCTACCTTTATTTTTATACTTAGGTAACCATGGGAAGAGGCGAACGATAATCAATCCCCAGCCAAAATAGGAAGAATGCACAAATGACAAAGTAAAGATAAAAAATTGGGTCAAAATGGAAGGAGGCCTAAATCCTCCTGACGCTTTGCATCTTCCCCAATTTACTAAAAGTCAATTAAAAACATGGAAGAATAGAGATATGTATAAAATAAGGTTTACAAAAAAAAACACCATGCTTGTATCCAAGAACCAAAAGAGGTGACAAGGGTCATCGAGGCACATACATCACAATTATAGAGGAAGCACATCACAAAACATGGATATTTAATCTAATGTTCAAGAAGAGGGTCTCCCCCTAACACTAGTTAACCAACAGGTCATCAAGTTCACACTCTAGATCATTGTAGGAGGAAGGATGGTGAGCCTGTAGTGGTGTAATGTTAAGGGGAGGAGCTTTGGATCCTTCTGCAATAAGGGCCAAGGAAGAGCAACCTGTGAGGTCTTTGCTGCTCAACTCTTATGTGTCCAAGGTGAACAACCTCACAAAGATCGTTGAAAAGGTAGAACTTCATCCACCTATTTTAACATACACTAAATGGGAGTTCCATGCTTCACCTCAGTGGATGGAGGATTTTTCACCTGAGGCTCACAGTTACGCTCATCGATAGACTCAAAAGTGGTGATAAACTTAGGGGAGGGCAGAACTAGTTTTGTTACTAGGATAGAACAAGTCAACTTGGGGCCACCTTTCGAAGAAGGTGGGATCTTCTTACATAATTCATTACTGGAAGGGTTAAGCTTTACCTTCTTCTTTATTGGAGGAGGTGAAATCCCCATAGAAGAAACAAGGAGGGCTAAGGGAACAAAGGGAATAACCATAGTGGATACAACTAAAGTGTTCGACATATCCATAGGCTTTGGGGAAGGTAAGATATCTGGTACAAAATTCAATAAGGGCGACTGTGTCAAAGGAATGACGAAAACTTGCAACTTTCTAGATGCATGTGCACTCACAATGAGAGTTGAGAGAGATTTAGAGATGAAAGAAAGGAAAGAGGAGGACACAGTAGGAGGTGTATTTTTCTTCTCCCCCTTCTTTTGTGAGGAGGCTTTCTCAACTAGGAGGGCCTTTCACAGATGCTTGCACTCATGCACAAGGTGGTAACTATGACTCTTTGGACCAAAAGTCAAGATTTATGAAGGGACATAAGGGTTATGCTTAGCCATGGGAGTGTCCTCCATGATTGCTTCCAATAGAAGGATAGAATCCTAAATGGGAGAATAAGGGGAAGGTTTAGAAATGGCAAGAGGAGTTGACTCTACCACTTTAGAGGTGGATCCTCTCTTGTTCAGGGGAATAGGAAGAGGTCAAGGGGAAAACTCTCTTTGCGAGCCTTTATTTTTGTCATACAAATAGTACCAAGTTCCTAGGGACCCATTAGGGAGGTTCGATGTCTTGATCTTTGGCTTTCACCAAGGAGGCAACATCGAACTCAATGGGTAGAACTCGGGCTTGTTAATCCAATACTCCTCCCAGGAAAGAGGAGTAGATGAGTAAGCCCAAGAGGGAGCAAGCTTCTTCTTTCCCTTTTGAGAAGAGGCGGTGGCTAGAAGCTCAACTATAGGAAGGGTCAACTTTGGCTATCCTTCACCTCCAGTCTTGTTCTTCACATAATTCTTGTAAAGTAGTTAAGTTCTTTGTGGGAGAAGACCAAATGGAGTGGGCTAAAAGTGATCCAATGAGTATCCCTCACGAGATACCAATCACTAATACCTAGTGTCAAGAACCACATGTATGACACCTTCATGGTAAAACTTAAGGAACTTATGAATTATAGAGGCAATCCCATTCATGGAAGCTAGCCAAGGTATACCTAGCTTCACTGTAAACAAGTCTAACTCAGGAATAATTTCAAAGACCGAATCTACATTCCTGTGTCCAACTAGGATAGATAGTGCTATCAATCAATAAGGTTTTTAAAAAATTCCATCATACACACAGATGATGGATTTCTTTTTCCATATTCCTCCCTTTGTAGGAAGTTTAAGAGTAATGTATCCTCCATGCTGGCATTCTCCCTACTCACGAGGTTAACTAAGACTACTATCACAATGTTACCATTGAGGCAAGCAGGAATATAAAGCAGAGAAGGCTTACCATTTTCTGGCACATCTTGTGAAGTAAATGTTACATCTGGAGAACTGATTGTAAGACGGGGAGACAGAGTAATAGTAACTAGGTTAACATACACCTTATGGTGAGAAATAGAATCAACGGGATTGATAATCCTATTAGCAGACAATGACAAAAATGGGTTTGTGTATATCTACAATTCACTATTAGCTTTCACCACTGATTTGTTCATGTTTTTCTTAATTCCATCAAGACGGATACTAATGTCCTTAATGTGATCTTGTATCTCATGACGTAGGCACATGCAATGTTAGGTATCATTTTTGTTAAATTGATGGTACTGAAAATATGTTTTTTATTCTACCAGCTAGGGTATGGTTTTCTAATTGGTTTAGGAGGTTCCAGGGTAAGGATTTTATCATTCATAAAATTCTACAAGATGGGAGAATAATATTTTGATAGCTTGATAAAATTTTGAACACTTCTGAGGCCATTGTTATCAACAATGGCTACTACATTCGCAACAATTTTACCTCTTCTTGAGATCGATATGATAGATCTTCCTTCAAAATGGGAGCATGAGGGAGGACACCCAAACTAAACTACCATATGTTGGTACACTTGTAAAGATGCACACAAGTGTGAAAAAGAAGGATACTTCATTAGGGTGAAATTCTCTTGCCAAGGCCTTTGTAGATTCCCTATGAAGACCTTCTATACATCAGAGTTGGGTAACAAATACGATATCTGTGAGAAGAGTGCTTGGGATATGCTATAAAGTCTATAATCTTCTCATTTTCCCCTTGTTTGCACTGAACAAGGTCTGAGAAGGTCATATTTGGTCTGATATTGGCTTGGAACTTTCGTAGGAACTAGTTCACAAGCTGATTGAATGTCAAGATGGAATTATTGGGAAAAGAACAATACCAATCTAGTGTTGTATCTTTGAGGGATTAGGGAAATAATTTTTCAATCAATGCATCATGATGGAATAATTCTTTGCATAGGGAATTAAAGGTAGACACATGTGTCTATGGGTCCAATTTACCATTTTATTTCTTGAATTTTGGAATCTCCATCCCTTGTGGGAAAGGAGTGTTTAGAATTGTTACCAACAATGGTTTATGTCAGAAGAAGGGTTGGAAGATAGGTTGGGTCAAGGCCTAGGAAAGGTTTCCCAACTGGTTCTACATTTCCCCCATATTCTAAAGAAGGGTATTCAGAATAGGGTCATTAGAAGACATAGGACCATTGGAACCACCACTATAGCCACCGCTTAGACTTTCGTCGTGACCACTGCTAAAGCCACCACCGTTGTGACTTTCTCTGGATCTACCACCATTTGTGAGGCCACCACCATGACTTTCATTAGATCCAGCTCCATCAATGCCACCCCCACTTCCAAAGTTTTTTCCACCAAAGAATCCACCTATCCTCCCACCAAATCCTTCACCACTGGAGGAAGTAGAAGGGGTGAAGTGGAAACCCAAAGGATTCCTATTTACTTTAATAGTTTTATATTTTTTGAAAGTAGCAGTTATACTAACGGAAGGGACCGCGTGAGCCATATACGGATATACGAGGCATTGGAATCTCTAGCTGCCTCTCACATTCCTCGAAGAGGCCACCTCTTATCATGCAACTATGGCTTGAGGGGTACATTCTTTGGCTAGAACAATGAGACTAGCTAAGAGCTCTACACCTCTTCGGTCGTTTTCCAACATGTATCTTATTTCACTGATCACTTTAGCAGCCCTAGCCATCTTCGGTTTCCTTCTAGGTGATTTTACAATGCACCTAACCCTTTACTGAGGCTAACAACATATTTGGAAGGGATACAGATGGATTCATTCTCATCTATGGATGAAGAGGTTAGCAATGCAAGAGGGGTAGGGATGCAATCAGTTTTGTCAAAAAATCTATATTTGCCTCTTAATACATTCTTCTATGTGGGTAGACCAACCAAAAATCCAAAGAAAATATTGGTAGTGAAACTAGAGGAGACCTTCATCTTTTCCATTGAAAGGTGTTGCAAACTTCTTTTGACAATATGCCCAGAGGTCATAGACTAGGTCATGAAGCTCATAAAATTTCACAACACACCAAGTTACAACAACCAAGAGGTATAAGAGAAGAAGTTTGGAACAATAAAAAATGGATAGATGTTGGTTCATGTCATGTTCACCAAAAATTTAAGAGATGGACAAACCATTCCAAGGCCCTAGGTGACAAAAAGCCAAGAGAAAAAAGGCTTCCCTAACTTACCTCGGTTTAAAGGATGGTTAGGATAGAAGGGATGATAATGATGAAGACTATGTGTCCTTCGATCACTCTACAATCCCAAGAGCTCAAGGGAGATTGAGTGAGTCTCTTTTTAAGGTCAAATCTACATCTTAGGTAGCTCTTTTTTCTGAGAACAAAAGCGCATTTTTGGGATGACAAAACAACGTATTGGCATCTCATAGGTGCACTAACATCTGTATAGATAGAAAATTAGAGAGACGACGTTAAATTGTCAAGAAAAGACTACTAGCCTAGTCTAGAATTTTCTTGAACAATAGAATGAGATTAAGAAGAATGAAATGTAAATAGAAATATGATAAAAGAAATATATTACTGGAAGGGTGATGGAGACAATTTCACACAACAATCTTGTCGCTAGCTTGCTCTGAGATCTCTCCACCTACACACAAAAAAAGGGGGAAATGTTGGGGATTTTTAGGGGCCTACCTTAGTAAGACTACAATTTTGGTGTTTCCACCTCCACAAATAGCCAAGTTTGCAATGATAGGAATAAAGATAAAGGAAAGAATACAAGCTATGTAAACAAAAGACACTACAAAACAATGCATGATTACTCAACTAAAGATGATAGAGGAGATGATAGGAGATTACCACCCCCATCCAAAGCACTCAAGGCTTGTTGAGAAGAAAATGAGAGGAACTCAAGCCTCTATTGTGATGGTGTTCTTCCTACACTCACACTATTAGATTGATGGAGTGGTAGATTGCTGCAATGAAGTGTAAAATGCTGCTACAAAGCTTGAATGGATGAATGGAAATAGAGAGAGTGAATCCAAGATCTTTCCAAACTCTCTAAATGAATGAGAGAGTGAAGACTATGAAGGAAGGAGATGAAAATTTCCATATTTGGGTTGGCAAGCCAAAGAGGATCATTACACTTTGACTTCCAATCGAAACTATAACGTCTCTTTAGACTCTAGTCATAGGAATAGGTCAGGGACGTAAGCATGTTGCGTAAGTGTCCCCCATAGAAATGCCTCCACCAGCACACAAAAAGGGTGCCAAGTGTGATGTGGAAAATGGGATTAAGTTTAATTAAGCCTCATCCTTAGGTTTACTAAAGTGTAAGGGGATAAAAGGGAACTTGTGTTTCAAGTGAAAATTCACACTTATACACAAGCTAAGCTAATTACTATGCAAAGATAAAGAGAAGATTTGGTGATTTTTTTTTGGATTGTTAAGGACATTGTTGAGGTTTTGTTAGAACATATTTTAGGAATACTTAATGATGCAAAATATTTTGAAAACAAGTGCTCATCCACAAATTGTTCATCTTCTTTCATATTGTTGGCTTTGCTGGAAAGCATATGTATGAGAATAATTTTTTCTATATTTTCCTAGAAAAAGATCTTACCAGTTATTAAAGAAAGATACAAGAAGGTCTTTTAGGTGAAGAGTGACATTTTTAATTGAATCCGAATATTCAATTTTTTGTTTCTTTTCTATTATGGCAGAAAAAGGAGGAGAGAAAAGAAAAATTAAAAATGGAATTAAACAAGGTAAGAAGACAAGTTGAATTCATGATCAAAGAAGGAGTTTTGAAAGTTTGATTGTTTGAAAAGATTTGAAGCTTTTAAAGTTTTGAAGGTTTGGAAGATTTTGGAAGTCCTTTTCTTTTGGAAGCATTGGAGTTTTGGAAATTTGAAGGTACAATCTCAGCATGTACATATGTTTACATCCTTTTTGTTTTGGTCACCCTTTTCCATTGATGTCAAAGGGGGAGAGATTTGGATAAAATTATTAGGGAGAATTTTGGATACATTCTTCTCTTTGCACATGTTACCATCAATGAAAAAGGGGGAGATTGTTGGAAGAATGGAGAAGATTAGTTTCTATGTTTTCATTGATGTCACCATGTTGTTTATGGTATTATACCCCTTTGGTAACTTGAACCGGTATGGAGAATAGGTTTACATACTCCAGTGTTTTGGTTTGGTATTTTGATCTACATTTTCCCTCTATTGGTCACTATTTTTCAAGGTTTTGGGAAAAGGTTTATGATTATTGGAAGTATGTATGTATGTTGTCCCGTATGCTTATATGATTTTATGGCAAGTTGAAATTGGTAGAGTGTTACATTTTTTTACTAGGTCTATCCATGGTTGACCTAATAATTAGTTAATGGTTTAACATGTATTGTGGATATATAAGTGACCTATCTTTGGTCCCATCCAACATGATTTAGCATGCCACATGGTTGAACCACTCATTGAATGAAGCTAAGAGTTTTCTTCATATAAATATGTGATGCATCTAATTAAGCCGACCCAATTGATGTGTGTGGATATATCAGCTATATACAGGATGGTTTGTAGATGAAAGTGTGTGTTAGTTGGATATGTGAAGGGTGTGAGTATAAGGGTGAAGATTAGTCTATTGGCATGTAAATACTTTGATCATTAAAGGAACCGAATTTACACTTATGGTGTTACCCTATCAGTTCATATTCTAGTTGCAAGCCATTTTTGTTTCTATAATATTTTGTAGGCAGTGAGCCTCCTTGTTTGGATAGTGAGTCCTTGTAAGCAGTGAGCTTTTGTAACTAGAAATGAGCCTCTTTTGTATCCAGTATTTGAAAACTATATAAAGTAAGCTAATCCTAACTCTAGCTTTTCCCCCATTGGGTTTTCCACATTAAACTTTGGGGTATGTGTAGGATCATGATGAGCCAAAAACTGGCGATATGTAAGTGATATGATGGCCCATGTGGCTGACGACTTTTTTTACCCAAAATTGATGAAAAAAAAGGAGTTTTTAAAGGAGATTCTCAGCTTTCCACCAATATAAATTAATATTCTTTTATTTGAATGTAATAAATAATTATTATTCATTTTTTATTTGAATTATGACTAATGTCCTAATCGATAGGTTGATTGCAAAACATCTATAGCTTTCAAACGGTATCACTTTTTTTGAATCCAAAATAGGCATCACATTATGCTTTGCATACTATAGGATTAAAAAATTAAAAAAATAACTTCATGAAGTTTTGACTAAGTTAAGGTGGTTAGACATATGAGTTTTTATATTTTCTAAAATTTGTAATAAAAGAATTATAATTGATTATTTACTTGGAATGTTTTTTTTTTTTAAATATGCATCACATTGGGACATGAGTCCTCTACTTATATCTAGAATCTTATAAAAAATAATTATAATTTTGTTGTGGTTAGGGTGGTCAAACATAAACCTACTTATTTTTTCCCTGAAATTGAAGTACTACTGCATTGAAATTTCAAATTTTCACCAAATGGATTTTTTATTTTTTATAAATAAACCTAGGATTTTGGAAACTAAATTTGATTTTCTACAGATTCTATTCTTACATATTTTTAAAAATATATAGATAACTTATTCAAATTTTTACGTCAAGTTGCGTAACTCTGATTTTTTGAATTTTCATTGCCACTTAAGGGTATGTTTTTTCCATGATGATCCTACACATACCCTTTGGTGTTTATGTGTTGTGTGATTTCATGATTTGTTATTTCTCTTATTTTTTATATGCATTAAAGTAATTTATGTTGTTTGTTCATTGAGTTAGAGAAGATATTTATTCACCCCCCTCTCACTATCTTGAATATTAAAAAATCATCATGATTACCTATGGTTGATTCTTCTTTTTCATCAATGTCTTGCCTAATAAGAGAGGTAGAAGGATATAAAAAACTAGGATTCTCAAAAATCTCATTGATTGGCTCTTCTAACACAAAAATATCTTCTTCAACAATAGGAGAGATATTAGGAAATGAATGAATATGATCAAAGATATTGATAAAAAGACAAATACATAGTTGAATCCAAAAAAAAAAAACTTTAATGAATATGATCTTTAGGAATATCCAAGGTTGTATTCTCTTCCACTAAAACACTCTCATAGAGAGGGGATATGAAATTTTTCTTAGCATGCCTATAAAGGTAAGGTAGTAACATTGTTTGAACTAAAATGAAAATAAATTTGAACCATCTTGTGAAATGCTTTAAGAATGCAAATAATGCATATCCAAAGATGAAAAGTAATTTTATCCATATTATGCAAATTTTCAAAAATGTGAACATTTTCAGATTTGGTGATGCTTGTAATTGAAATGATTTAAAAAATGAGTAACCTAAATTGATTTTTTTGACATAGATACTAAAAAATGTGACCAAAACTTTCCAAACTTATATTATATGTTTCCAACAAGCTTAGGGAGCATAGAAATGTTTTTTTAATGATGTTAAATTCAATTTAAAATCTCCACTCGTATCGATTTACCTAGAGGGGTGAATCAGTCCTAGTTATAGGTTTTTTCAAAAAAAGAAAAATAAAATTTTAAGTGATTTTTGTATTCTTTTTAGTTTGTATGGTCCGTAAACTAAATGAAAATACAATTTGTAGATTTTTTTCAATGATTTGAGATTCAAAAATGTAAATTATATGCACTTTCAGTGATGTAAAAATTTGAAACCCTAGAATGTCAATTAACTAATGAAAAATCTAATGTGACGTTAATGTAAGCCACATATAGGATGATGATGCTCTAAATGCAGGTTCATCAAGATGTTTAGTTGAAAAATGGATGCTTTATGATTTAAGACATAGAATACCACTTTTCTCCAACTAACATTCAAAGAGGCCCTAGAGATCTCAATCCAATGAGGAAAGAGGGAAGAGACCTAAAAATAGGGTTATACTTAGGGGATAATTATAAAAAAATGATAGGTTCACCACCAAGTCATGACTTGGAAAAGACAATGAAATTCTAGATGAAATGTAAAACCCTAAAATGATGTAATGACTTAAAAAATGACCTAAAAATACATATAAATAATAATAGAAAGTAATGAAATTAGAAGTGTGCACCTATAAATTTGTTGAGACTGGAATGAAGAATGGAAATCCTACAATTCCTAAAATTTAGTCCTATTGAGATGAATTCACCAATCTAGGTAAATCAGTCCTAGATCTAGATTTTTGTACAAGAACAAGTTTATGGAAAAAGGGTATACAAAATTGCAAAAATCTCAAAATTGACCTAAACTGGGACTCATTCACCCAAGGTGGAAAATGAGTCTAGTTAGGGATTTCTAGAGCTTTAAAATCTGAATCTAGTCTTAAAGGACTGCTCTTTCTTTTCCTCTTTGTTTCCAGATCTAAAACCCTGATTTCAAGGCTATAGGTTGCTTTTTAGTGAAGATTAAAACCTTGCAAATGGGGAGACAACTCCAAAAACTTTTTCCAAGGTTGTAGCCCAATCTTAATTTACATTGAAGTCTTCAAACTAACTATATCTTCAATCACACAAGGAGAGAGAGGAAAAGTGTTGATTGTTAGGGAATAAGGGTTTTCCTTAGTGAAACCCCTTGTAGGTAGTTAAACCAAATGATGAGAAAATGAAATGAAGGCATGGAACATGAAACAAATAACATGAATCATGGACAATGATACATTGAATTTTTTCTTGTAAATTTTTAACTCAATCATGAAATGTCCATGAAGGATGTAGATCTTGATCTTGACAATAGGAGTAAGAAAAAGCTTGATCTTGGAGATATTCAATGCTACATAAAAACACTAGCTCAATAGAAGGATTGATGCTTGATATTCTTGACATGATGATGGATCTTTAATTTCTACAATAATTGATGAAGAAATCTTCCCTTGATTTCCTTAGAAATAATCTCGAAAGCTACCTTGATGATCTTGTGAACACTTGGAATGCTTAGCTCTTGAGTGCTTGAATTCATATTATGTAGGCTTGAGTAAATAATGAATTTTAGGCTCATTTATATTGGAAATCAATCTAATATCCCATGTATTAGATCTCAAAGGTTGACATACATAAAATTTTAACTTAAAATCCAAATTTTCTCGCTCAAAACCTTGAAAATAGGCCAAAATGAACTCATTCACCAAGTTGGGTGAATGGGTCCCACTTGGATGGGGCTCGTTCACCCAAAGTTGTGAATGGGTCTCATAGGGTCAATTTTAATTGATAAAGTGTCGAGGAGTGTGTAAGTTAATCTTATATGTTGATATTGTCAGGTTTCTTTATCAAAATATACCTTCAAATGCATAATATAGTGTCATAGGGACTTATTAATGATGATATTAAGGTCATTAGTGTAACAGGGCCAAAAATTTAATGTGAAAGTGTAAATAAATACACTTTACAACATTAAATTAACGCAAAATTAGATCTATTTAACTTAGAAGGGCCCTAAATCCCATGTGAATGTGTAAAACACATTACAACACTAGATTAGGTCCACTTAGTTTACATGCATCCTAAATTTAGTATGAAGGTGTAAAGAAATACAATTTACAACATAAAATTAGGGAAAATTTAGGTTTATTTAGCTTAAATGGGACCTAGACCTAATGTGGATGTGTAAAAAACATCACAACACTAGATCAAGGTTACATTAAGTCCAATTTATCATTAATTATCCACAAATTCAATGTGAAAATATACATGACAATATTTTTTAACACTAAAAGTCCAAACTTCTTCATCTTTAACTTATTGTATGTACCAAATAGAAACTTCTCCTTTCAAAAATGAACCATGAATTCATCTCCTACCTGAAACTCCTTAAATACCTCCTTTTTTGATCTGAGTGAGCCTTATATTGTGACTTCATCTTATTCATATGTTTCTTCACCTCTTCATGCAAATTCTTCAGGTTCTCTGAAAAATATTTAGCCTTACCACTACTCTTCCCCCCCTTATCCATATTTCTCAATTAGGAAGAAATTATTAGACCACTCCCATACACAATTTGGAATGGTCATTTACTAGTGCTCTTGTTTAAATAATTATTGTAAGAAAATTCTACCTATCGTATAATAAAATCTCATCCCTTGATTTTATCTCCTAATAAGAATCTTAGCAGGTTACCCAAACTCCTATTCACCACCTTTTTTTTCAAATGGTTTTTGGATGGTGTGCAATCCTAAACTTCAAATCTATCTTCAACTTCTTCCATAATTTCCTCTAAAAATAACAAAAAAAAATTGTATCTCTTTCTCAATCTATACTCTTTGGTAGACCATGTAGTCTTTAAAAACCTCTCTAAAATACAACTTTTTTATATGAACAACATAACTTGTCTTATGACATGGAATTAAATGTGCCATATTTGAAAATATATCCACTACCATAAATATCTAATCATTCCCTCTTTATGTCATTGACAAGAAAAGAAAAGAATCCATCCTAATATCTTCCCATGGCCTCTCAAGTATAGGTAATATCTAATACAATCAAGTGTTTTGGCTTGTTCCTCTCACCATCTCACATAATCTATAACTCTAGAAAAACTTATTCACATATTTTTGCAACTGTGGCCAGTAATAATTTTCACTAACAAGAGCAATGGTATTTTCTCAATCGAAATGTCTAGTGAATCCTCAACTATGGTTCTCCTTGATTAGATTATCCCTCATAGAAATACTTGGAATTAAAAATTGGATTCCTCTAAACAAAATCCCACCTAGGATTAATAAATCCAACCATCTTGTCTTATCCAATGTAATAGGTTCCAAACAAGCCTTCCTAGCTTCTACAAATTTTGGATATTTAGGATAATAACGTTAGAGTTCATTGAACCCAACAACCTCTATATTCATCTCTATCAATAATTTTTCCTTCTACTTAAGGCATATGTAACTCTATTTGACCTTCCACTCCTGTGCTTAAAAGAAAAAGTATAGCTCTGCAAAAAATCAATATGTTTTAAGTTTCTTTGACTTAACATTTTTTGACTATTGATATATTGCAAAGCATAGTGATGAGTATATGAAAAAAATATTTTGGAAACAAATAGTGTCTTCATTTCTTCAAAGCCTAAAGTATAGCATAAAAATCTTGATAACAGATAGAATATTTCTTCTTATCGTCATTAAACTTCTTACTAAAATAGGCAATAGGCTTACCTTTTTGAACCAAAAGAAATCCTCATGGTAGTCCATTCAATGATACATCTCACCTTCTATGGATCCATTTTGAGGCCCTCTCCTGAGACAAAAAATCCAAGATACACCAACTCTTTCTTCACAAAACTATATTTCTTCAAATTAATCAATAGCTTCTCCTCCCTCAGCTTCTCAAAAAAACTTTGGATATGCATCAGGTGCTCTTCTGATGTCTTAATGAAAATAAGAATATCATACAAATAAACAATAATAAATTTTCCTAAAAAATATTTCAATACCTCATTCATAAGCCACATAAATATGCTTGGTGCATTGGTTATCCCAAAAGGAATGACTAACCAGTAGTACAAAACCTCCTTGGTTTTGACGGATGTCTTCCAATCATCTCCTTCTCTACTTTGGATCTAGTGATATCCACTCTTCAAATCCATCTTTATGAAGTGCTTAGCTCCACCCAAATAATCCATAATGTCACTTATTCTTGGAAACCAAAATCTATACTTGATGGGGATCTTGTTGATGGCTCTAGAATTTGTACACATCAGCCATTCCCCATCCTTCCTTGGAGCTAGTATTGTAGGCACTACACATGGCCTCAAAATCTATTTGATCAATTTGTTCCACAATAGCTCTTGCACTTGTTTTTTCAACTCTTCACTTTATGTCAGAGTCATACTATGAGTCACTTTATTTGAAAACCTCACTCCATATATCAAGTCCATTTGATGACTAGAATCTTTCATATTGGAGGGAAACCTTCATGTATGTTATTGGAAAAAATATCTTCAAACCCATTCAACATATATGAAACCTCTACAGGTACCTCATTACTATATTCTTTATCAAATATAGTGATCAATGCAAAACACATATGCTCATGCCTCATACCCTCTAGGAAATTTCTTCCATCAACCAAAAAAATTATTACATGATTACATACCTTTTCCTCTGCCTCTTTCAAGGGCTTCAACTTATGCCAAACTCCATTCTTTGTCAAAGAATAAGTGTTGGCTTGAACATCATGTATTTTTGACCGATCAAATTTCCATTTCCTTCCTAACAACATATGAAAAATATCCATAGGTATAATATCACACAATACCTCATCATGGTAATTTTAAATATTGAACTTTACTAAAAATTGTTCATTTACCAAAGCTTTATGGTCCTTCTACAACCAAGCAATCTCGTATGGATTTGGATGACTTCTTCTCTCCATCCACAACATACTAACCATCTCTTTTGAAAAAAGGTTATACATACTACCTCCATCATTAATAACATTGCGAACTTTACCTTCGCATTACATTTGGTGTGAAAAAAATTATTTCTTTGAGTTGGTTCCTTGTCCTCATTCAACAAGGCTCTTCTAGTAACAAGTATGTCTCCTCTTTTTTCATCCTCAGATTATGAAAACCAACATCTTCATCTACATTTGTGACTCGTTCATTACCCTCTGGTCTTCTATTTTTCCTTTCTTGATGTTCAGGACACTCATAGGCTCTATTTCCTTTTTTTCTGCACTTGAAATAGGTTCCACATTATCCTCTTCTTGGTCCTCGTCCAGATCTTCCTCTTCATCTTGGATCTCCATTATTATAATCATGAGGACGATAGGTGTTATCTCCTTTCTGGCTACTAGATCCTTCAAAATTATTTTCATATTCATGTTTACCTTCATATGACCATCCACTAGTCTTTGCACCATTATCCCTACCTCTTTGCTTACTTTCAAATCTTCTATTCAAATTTTCTTCTACCTTCAAAGAAAATTTATAGGCATCTTCAGTGGTAGAAATTCTTACCAGACCCAACTCTTCCTGAATACTCGACTTCAACCCATTTATGTAATGGAAAAATTTCTCCTTGTTGGCCTCAAAATGGCATATTTTGATCAAGACATGGTAGAATTACTCTATATAATCCTTGACATATTTTCTCACTTGTTTCAACCCTCACATCTTCTTCAAAAAATCTAGCTCATAATCCATAGGAATGAAGTTCTTTTTAGTTTTTCCAGCATAAGATCACATCTTGTTATTTTATCTTTTACTCTTCCATTTAATTTTAGTTGTACCTCTTTCCACCAAATATTCGCATGAACCTTTAGCTTGGTCTTTGTGAATTTGACCCTACCAGAATCTTCCACCTCCTCATACTCAAAGTACACCTCCATATCATTGATCCAATAACCAACTCTTATGAGTTATGATTTCTAGAAAATATAGAAAAATTTATCTTTAGCCTTTTCTCAATCCTAGAGATGGCCTTAAATAGTCTTAATTTCTCTAGATCTACTACATATTTTTCTTCTTCAAACCATTCCTCATTTTCAACTTTATCTTCACTTTCATCTCCTCTTCTTGGCTCAAATCCTTGATGTAGTTCCTCTTGTAGTGCTTGAACTTGTCTCTATGGGGTTGTAAAACCCTCTTCTAGTACAATAACATTCCTTCCACCACCATGGTTTCTTCAAAGATGAATTTTGATCACCTTTCTCAAAAACCAACAACCACAAGTCCTGATGCAAATTGCCTCATGTTCAACAATCTATTTACACACTCAGAAATATATACTCTGATATTACTTGATGAGGTCCACACAGCACTAAAACTTCAAAAGTCACCAAAATAGATACCAACACACAAGATGCGAGACAAAAAATAACTCACTTTCAATTATTTTCAAAAAATGAAATTATAGATTCTAAAACTTACAATGATACAACCTCATATGCTTGATTCATTACAACAAAATCCAATCTAAAAACAAAGTATATTATTCAAAGCCACAATTTACACTAGTGGAGCCACCTTCTACAACCTCCAATTAAACCTTTTTTATTTTACCCTCTAACCACCGAAAAAATTTCTAGAAAGTGTAACTTTCCCTATTTTTTTGGCATCAAAAGTCTAGCTAATTGGTTTATCAGGCCGAGGAATATTTTCTAATTAAATTAAATTTTTAGTGGGACAACTTTGGAGGACCATAAATTTTGATCTGGGTGTTTGATTTTTTATTATAATATATCATTGGAAAACTCTTGAGGAGATCTACAATGTTGAAACAACGAAGATCATTTCATCCACTTTTCCAGATGTTTAATGACCTCTAAGATTTTCATTTCTAAATTTGAAGCTACATTGGAGAAATTTCTTGGGATGAAAAAATTTAATATCTCCCAAATCATACAGGGTATTGAGATGATTCTTTCGCAACCAGAAATTGTTTTCAGCTCCCCTCCTTGGGTTGAATTTTCATGTCCATACAATCCTATTTAGGTCGAGTTACTAAAAATAGTAAGTGATCATTTTTCCACTTTTTTGACTTGTGACTATCTTACACCTCTTAAGTTCCATCATGGGACTCAAAAAAACTAAATAAAATAAGAAATAAAACATTTATTTGAGTGATGCAAGATTGATCCTACACCACTGGATGCTCCTGCATCATATTTCCTTTCCCTAGTGGGAAATAACTATGTCTTAGGGTCATTTTTTGTATGCCTATGTGTCATTTTTAACATATTTTATGTACTATTGATATATGTGGCATTATGGATCTTTTTTAATAAGCTTGTATATTTTTATTAGATATAATATATACTTTTATCGACATATATCATTATATAGCCTTACAACTTCTTGACTAATGCAAATATTATTTTACCACTACTATAAATTATATAGTTTTATCTCAAACTTTTTCAACATGAGTATTAAGTTAACCCTATATTTGATGGCTATTCTTGAATTATGTTATCATGTGTATTTTATAAATTGTATTCTTGAATATTGTATGCATGGGTTTTTTTACATCTTTTTCTTGATTGCTACTATTTAATATTCATTGATTATTCATATGATTCTTAAATAACTATTGCTTATTTTTATTACATTAAAATTTTCACAAATTCCTATAGCTTTTTAACAACTCGTGAAATTTTTTACCAAGTCGACATTAAGTTATCTTTAAGCACTCCTAGAGTGAAAGAAAATAAACCTATTAGCTTCTTTAATAAACTATTCAAACTTCTTCTTAAGTAGGCCAATAATGCATTTATAAATGAGTGTGCATTTCATGTGTATACAGGTGACTTATGTGTATTCATACTTTGTGACTTACATGTATATGCATGAATACTTTGTGACTTATGTGTATAAACATGAATACTTTGTGGATTATGTGTATGCATATGTATACTTCATGACTCGCAACTTATGACTTATGTGTACATTCAAGTGTCTACTTTACAACTTACATGTATATTTTGTGACTTACATGTATTTCAACGTATAATTTGTGACCTACATATTTTCATGTGTATAATTTTTACTCATAATTATACATCTTATTCATGTGTATACTTCACGAATTATGTGTATTTGATTACATGTTTCACTTATTCATCTATATTCTTCTTAATTTGTGTCTCATGTCTATTCATGCATGTATTATGTGAATACATATGTATGATTCATGATTCATGTGTATACTTAATGTATTCATGTGTATGTTTCATGCTTCTTGTGTATAATTCATTTGCTCACATGTATGCTTCATGATTCCAGTGTATATTTCATGTGTTCACCTTTATCCTTAATACTTCCTATGTATACATCATGTATTACGTGTATTCATGTGTTTGATTCATTCTTCCTATGTATAAGTCATGTGTTCACATGCATGCTTCATGCTTCCTAATGGAACCCCTAATCCAAAGAATTTGGTTAATCCCATGGCCCTAGGCATAGGATTTTATCCGTTATCATTTTTTGAAGGATTTTTGTTGATAAACCCTTCTTAAAAGCTTATTTATTTCACCATTTTAAAAATGTTACATTTTTCCATTGACTTACTATGCCTCTTCCCAGTCATGTTAAAAGTAACCTAAGTCATTAAATTGATCGAGTAACTAGCCCCATATGGTTATGATCTCCTTTACCCATCGTTGAATACTTTCATGCACTTAGGTCCCCAAAATTTCTTTATTTTATAAGGTTTGTGTATCAGCCCTTTTTTTTCCTTTACATCCTTTTCTATAATTTTATTTGGCCCTTTGAAGCCTTATCATGCATGGTCCTAGGTAGTTCCCTTTGTTAAAAACAACTTGTCACACATGCTTATTTCTAATCATTTGTATCATCATTTGTCACTAAAGTCATTATCATCACTAGGTTATTTTTTACAATAAGTGATGTGCTCTTGGGTTCCTCTTGTATCTATAGTCACTGAAGTCTGTCAACCCTTTGATTCCATTAGAATGATGCATGATGGACATCATATTCTCTTTGTATCACTTTATCGCTGAATTATTTATAGGTTCTTCTTAGTTACTACGGTGAGGGATGGGAATGGATTGAAGGAAGTGATATGATTTGGCCATGTGTCTAACGTCGATACTATTGTTGTTTTTTTCCCATTGTCAAAGGAGCCCTAAACTATAGGTCAGTTTTAGTGATTTGTGATGGTCAACGAGTACTTTATGGCATTTTCAAAATTTATCCTTGTCAAAAGACCTACATAGTCTTGTTTCCTTTATGCGAAAAGCGATAAGGAGTATACCAAGGAATATTCCCTTAAGTGGGTTATTTTTGCTTGTCACCAAAGTTGAAGGTGGTATAAGGACAATACTATGATAATCAACATAAGGTAAAAGATATGGTAAATATATGGATAGCTACGTTGTGGTTTTTCAAGGTGTCATCCCTATTTCAAGGTACAAATGAGAAGGAAAGTGGTGATTCTTAAGGAGCATTATTGATTATGTTTTAAATCTAAAATGATTGATGACCGGGATTCAAATTTGAGCAACCAGTTATCATCTCACTCGCATTATCCTTCCTTGCTCATTAATGGCTACACGTTCTAGTAGTTCTACTTAATGATAATTATTTATTGTTTTATTTCACTATTTGCAACTATCAAAGAGCTAAGAGATTTCCTAGGAGCCAAAGAAGAAGTGTGTGATTCTTGGGTAGGGAATTAGAGAAGTATTGAGGTATTTTTCCTAGGTAAGTGCATGTTCATGCCTTCTCTATTTCAGTTATGTATGAGTTAGCTCATGATTTCTACATTCATAGGGTAGCATGGGTTTAATTTCAATAATTTCTACTTGGGCTAGTTAGAATTGAGTAGGGTTTGAGTTTTCCTTTCTACAAATTTATTTTGAAATCATAAAATGGTAAAATTTCTATGAGTGAAGTTTAGATAGTTCTTGTTCTATGTCCTATAATAATCAGTAGGCCTACTGGGTTTGTACAACAAGTCAGGAGTTCTAGGAGGATTAGTATTCTTGAATTTCAATATGATGTGCCTAAAATTGAACACAAAACACTAGAAACTCCTACAACACCAAAAGAGAAGAAGAAATCCTATAAGAAGTATAAGAAGGGTGGTGTCAGGAGTAATTACAACCAGAGGAGTAGTGTTTCTAGCCATGACTAGACTAAGCCAAGTGGAAAATTGGTTAAGTCTTGGGGAAATGAGAAAAACTACCACAAGGCTTATGATTCTTATATTGGAAGAAACAACTCTCCCAGAAAGGATTCATCTAGTCCTTTGAGTGATGAAACTAATATTGACCTAGCTTATAGCTGATACCTTCTATAGAGAAGGTGGATTTGCTACTCGTGGGTCTCTTTATTTGGAAGAGATTCCCAAGGGGAAAAATTCCCTGAACTATCTCAAGGAACAACTTGAGAGTTCTAAAATTAGAAAGAGAAAATCCCAAAGGTTTTTTGGAAAATCTGATAGGCTCTTAGCCAAAGGGTGATAGCATGAAATAAGGATGACAATGTGACACGATGGATTCTTGGGGGTGCATTGGCATCTTGTATGGACCAAAGAATGATAATATCTTGGAAAATTACTAAATGATCACTAATAATTAGATTTATAAGAACTTACAAAATGCACAAAAGTGATAGAATATGATAGAACTGAAACAAAGTAGATATGATAAAGCAAGAGAAGAAAAGATTGAAATTTCCGACAAAAACCCAAGTAATGAAGCCTCTAATAGGTTAATTTCTTCAATACCTATATGCATAAGATTTGGAGATAATGTTGGGGATATATAGGGGTTTTCCTCAATCAAACCCTCATTTTGGTGTTCCCACCTCCATGGACAACTAGATAGATAGAGAGAAATGAAGTATGCGATGAGTGATGAAATAAGTTTCCATTGAGGAGGATAAACTGTATCAAAAAATGTAGGTGATAAAAGCAATCCCTGCTCGAGGATGAGAACCAGTATCACAAAATATAGAAGAAATAGGTAGGGGATGTGTGAAATAACAAGATGCTCAAAAGAAGGAGATGAGGGATATATCAGTTGTAAGTCTTAAGGAAGATAAAGAAAGAAAGGATGAAAGAGAGGGCTATGAGAGCCAAGAGAACTGCAAGGTTTTTTGCAAGGATATGAGAGTGCTTGAGGCTTCTATAACAAGTTGTGCAATCAAGATAACAAGAGAAAGAGAAGAGAAAAATGTTAGAGCCAAATCTAGAAAGAAGCTAGAAGGCCTAATCAATTGAAAAGATAGCATTTAAGCAGAGAAGAGAAAAAAAAGAATATTCTTGAGTGATAACAAGGAATCTCAAGCCGTTACTAGTGATAAAAGTAGATGAAAATTAGAAAACATGCTAAAAAATGATCATTTGAACATTGAAATCTCAGACGATGCTATCTTGGTACATGTACATCCATGAAATGTCTAGACACATAATACTACAAAATGACAAGACCAAGAAAATCACCAGGTTTGAAGAAAAGCTTACATGCAAAGGTAACTGCTAAAAATGGGTCTCGAGCATCCTAGGAAGGGAATGTTAGAGTACTTGGTTATTTACTTGATTAATTAAGTTATTATTCACCTAATGTTAGCTTAAGTTTAAAAGAGATAAAAGGGACTTTAATTAATTAAACAAATATTGCTTAATTAATCAAGTAAACCAATTAATCTAACACCCCCCTTTAAGCTAGACTTAGGGAGAAGCTAAAACCTAGAAGAAGCTATTGAAAGAAAAAGCAATGGGTCCCGGCAACTAGGCCTGATTAGGTACCCAAGTACAACCAAATCTCTATAAAGTGGAGAATTAGTGAAACCTCATGGGAAAAACTCTACTTCAAAAAAGAGAAATACAAGAATAGGACAAAGAAGCCTCCAAACAAGAATGAAGGATGAAGAAGCCTCCAATCAAGAATAAATTGTCCCAAAAGATAGGAACAAAGGATGAATGCCACAAAAGCATGAAGAAGCTGCAAACTTTGTTGAAGAATGATTGTTGAAATGCTGAAACAAGAACCTCGGCTAAAAATAGATGATGATCAGGAGAAAATACTATATACATAGCTCACTCCAATGAAACCAATGAAGCATTATTAGTTATTTACTTGATTAATTAAACAATATTTGTTTAATTAATTCAAGTCCCTTTTATCTCTTTTACACTTAAGCTAACGTTAGGTGCATAATAATTAATTATTTTATTAATTATTAATGTGCAAGCCTAGGGTTTTCCTTTTTAGGGTTTTTACCTATATGTGGTTGAAAACTTCTCTTTTTTATCATTATGATGTTACACATTTCTAGTTAATACAGATCTCCACATCTTTGAGCATCTTTCATCATTTGCTTCTCTTTGCTTCTCCCTGTAATAGGTATTCTTGCTTGCAGAGATCACTGGGCTCCTGTGAAGTTGGAATTGCTCAACTTCTACAGGGAAAAAGGTTGATGCAAGGGATAAAATGAACCTACACAAGATGCTAAGAGATTGGATACTAAGGTTGCAAGAATGCATGTGAAATTGCAAGGGGTGCAGTTCTACAACAATACATTTTCCCCCCACTTTAGTAGGCATATGAATATACACTAATGTACATGCTAAAGACAATCTACTAAACATAAATAACATCTTTATTCCAAAAGGATACTATAGAGGAAGTATATAACTCTTCAAACAAACAAATCTTACCCCCAGGTTGAAGATTTATAAAAAAAAAAAAATAGATGAGAAAGACCTCAAGATAACAAGATTAGAATATAAAAATCCATATCATTGTGAGGTTAGAAAATACAGCACACACATAAACAACAAAATAAATGATTTGAATCATTAAAGTGAAAGAGACCTCGATGTAGAAGGTTTTTTCAGTACTATGCATCATCCCCAAATTAAAATCAATAAGACACCAAAGCATTCTAAAATGGAGAGAAGAATGTCAGGATTGATTGCTTCAAGAGAAGAATGCACCAAAAAGTTAGGGAAGCAACCAATATCGGAAAGAGAAAGATCATATACTTAGGACGAGAAATATGCAGACCTTTGATCCAATATACACAATTTGAGAAGAGAATTTGAAAGATAGAAAGGAATGAAAATTCCAAGAAATATGGTTCCATAGGTACTCTCTCCTAAGGAGGGCTGAAGAAAAATTCTTTAGACCCAAAAACCTATCGAAGATGAATAAAAGGCTCTATAGGTACTCTCTCCTAAAGAGTTAAACAAAGTGCATCAGTGGCTCGTAGACCAACGATGAATAAAACCGATAGGTTGAAAAAACTTGATGGATCCTTAGAATTTCAAATAAGGCATTAGCCCAAGTGCAGTCTCATGAAGGAAGCCCAATGTAGGAGACTCCACAAAGTCTGACTAGAAATTTTCTTAATAGGAACACCTGCAAAGAAACATGTTAATTTGAAGATAAAACATGTTAGAAAAAAAAATCTACCACGCAAGAAATCAAACAAATAGTCAAAATAATTGAAAATATTTCAAATGGATCCCTTAGGAACCCTTCAAAAAAAGAGGGGTCCACTCAAGGGATGTCCTATTTGAAATACATATAGAAAAGAGAGGGGTTCCTTATGAGGATAGACATCTCCAAAAAAATTTATCACTACCCCCAACATACAGGGGAGGAGAACCATGCAAGATAATTAGAACATATGGGATAGAGGTGTACCTCGATATAACTTGTAATTTTAAGAAAAGGTAGGTGCATCAACCAAAAAATGATTGATTGAACCTAAATCAAGAATTTGTTGTATTTTATCCTTCAAGGCCTTAGATTCACTAGTGGAATGTCCAAGCACTCAATGGTATGCATAGAAATAATGTTTTTCTTCATCATGCTTATGAAATTTATTACATGTAGGAGAAGGAAGACTAATCAAGTGGGATTTTAGAAGCCACAACAAAATATTATCTTACTTAAATAGAGGATGAGGAGTAGGAAGCTACCCTTTCTCTTATGAAGAAGAGTTTGACCACTCATAAGAAGAAGACATGAAGTTAGCAGACAATGGAGCATGGATATTTTCAAGAGAACAAGATTGAGTAGAAAAAATGTCGCCATTAAACCATGGTTTTCATTTAGATTGTTCATTGAAGAAACCAAGACCAAAATTATACTTACGAGGTGCACATTCTATAGGGACTTGAATGCCTTGGTCATTATGCCTATAACCTTTATGCCCATATTCATATTTAGATACAAGCTCAAAGCTAGGGCCATAACTTGTTTGCAAATCTTGAGAAGGAGAGGGATATTCATTGATATCATTATTCTAATAATGGGGATTATGATCCTCTACGATATCACTATCAGCCTTCTTGATAGGATTTATAGAAAAAGCGTGATCATCTTCATTAAAGGGAGGATCAACACTAAGAACATTGAAATGTGTGTTTACATTACCATACAATGTAAAAGAATGACTATCTTCAATTGTTGGCTTGGATGATGTTATCAGAAGGTCTAAGAGGATTGGGTCAACTTTATGCTCTCCAACAAGGGATTTAGTAAAGTCTAGAGAACCCCAATCATCACCAAGACATGTATTCTTTTGAGGGGAGGTAGAAAGAGAAGACTTAAGATTTCTTGCTTCAAAAGTATCTTCTTCATGGACATCTATCTAAAGAGTATCCTTTATAGTAGGTATTTTTGAAGTCAACATTGACACATTGGAACAAACTGAAGGGATAAGAGTAGGCATAACTGAAACCCAACCAATAATTTCCATCTCACATAGGTGCATAACCTCAGGGTCAACCTTGACTATGACTACAATTATTGCAAATGAAATTCATAGATTTATGCAAGGTAGATGAGACTACACCTTTAGCATGAATCCATGGTCTACCAGGTAGAAGGTTATATGGTCATTTTTCTGACACAACATATACAAGGGTGGGTATAGTAATGGGTCCCAGCCTCAAAGGAAACAAAATCATGCCTAGGGCTTGTTAATTGACAATATCAAACCTATAAATGTCAACAAAAGAAGCATTAAGAGAAGATCAATCAATATTAATTTTAGGCAATAAATTAATGCTACATGCATCGAGTGCCAAACAAGAATCAATGAGAGTATGTCTAATGTCAATATCATTAATGTTAACTATAAACATTAGAGGGTATTCTTGATTTTTTACTTCAAGAGGCAAGATTTCATTTGGATAGAATGCAATATTCGGTGAATCCACATGAATATGAGCTATCAACGCATCAACATATTTTGCAATGAATTATACGATTGTGATGTTGGTAACAATAAACACAACTCTACATTATAGAGATGTTAAATAATCTAATCAAAAAATGCTTGAAAGACATGGTCACTATAATGTGTTTATAAAACTTTCGAAGTGTGTAAAAAAGAATTTTATGATATTGTGCGAGTTGGCAACAATGAACACAATTCTACATTATGGAGACACTTCAATAATTACATTATAAACAGTTTGAAGGGCGTAGTCAATATAATATCATTATGAAATTGATGTGTTTAATTTAGTTTAGTATGCCATATTAATGCAAAACTTTGAAATGGATAGGTCTTGGTGTAGTTAGTAAAAAGTTAAAAGAGATTATCTAGAATTTTGTTATTATAGTTGTAGTTATGATTGTTAGATTGCTATAATTTGTACATAAGAGTTGACATAAAATCAATATATCTCCTCATTTTAGGAGAAATATATTCTTGTATCCAAAATATGTATTGATTACTCATTGCCATAATATTTCATACAATAGCAACATCTATATTTCATTTGAGTTTGTAATCTTCTTGTATATTCCATAATCTTTTTAGAGTTATAATTACCACTCTATTTTCATCTTCCAAGTCTTAGAATTGCATATAATAATCAATTTCTTGCCTTCTTTCTTGATCTCCACTCATTGTCATTCCTCCATAAATCATGCAAACACGCATACAACAATTTAGAGGAGACTAACTAACAAATAGAACCTACCAAATGCTATCACAATATAGGACTTGTAAAACTAAAGCAAGTCCCATTGTGAGATCTTAGCCAGACTAAAACAAAGTTACTCAACAAGATCATAATCACTAGGTGCTTTAGTTGTAATTTTAGCTTCTTGAGGAAGGCTTGGTTTCTTATTCATTCTACTCTCATAAGTATGGGCTACCGCTCTATAAGAGGGAGCTATATAAATATCAAGAGAATAACTATCAAATGGTACATTATCAATAGAAAAAATCCATTTAGGAGAATGACTAGATAAAGTCAGATAAATGACTAGCCTCTTTTCCTTTGAGTAGGAGAGACATAGATAACATTAATTGATTCATCACAACTAGTGTTGTCATTATTTAAATAAATATTCTCAACATCGATCTGAGGAGGATTATATGTGGAAGAAGATTCATTATTTAGGAATGCATAGTCTCTAGACGAGAGTGTGTTGGAATGGAGAAGATATTCATCATTCACTAATGCATAATTGAGCTAGAAGAGATTGCATTGAAATGAAGAGAAGGTAGAGTAGCATTAATAAAAGTATCAATGATTTCATCTTCTTGCAATAAAATATCCTTCAACACAAGAGGAATCTCATGAGAGGGATCAAAGATACCAAGTGGCATGGGTAAAGCCAAGTCACCATCACATGTATGAAATGGAACTTCATTTACACTTTGAATATAATTAGATATTTAACTCATAGAAGAGGATGTATTAAATTAATTTTGAAAATAGTAATTTAAATATGATAAATATTGAATAAACAAGCTGGTTGATAACAAAACTAAGAAAAATTGAAAACACCCTAATTTTTAGATTTTTTTGGTTTTTTCTAGGTTCTAGTAATTTGTGTTTTCAAAGGTCTTTAGAAAATTTTTTTGGGACAAAACTTATGTTGGTTCATAAAAATTGGTTTCCAAAGGCACAATATTTTAGAGATATAATTAGTCCTCTTGTAGACCTTTCCAACAATGTAATTTGTTTTGAATTTCGAGCATCGAGTCAAAGGTTATGACCCCACCAAGTTGCAATAAATAAATTCCAATTTTTTAAAAAATATTGTGGCTCACATTGGATTCATCAAAATTTAGAGAAGGGGAATTCACTACTCATGAGTCTCTTTATTCTTAAGGGATTCCCAAGGGGTGAACTGCCCTAAACTACCTCAAGGAACAACATGAGAGTTCTAGAATCAAAAAGAGAAAATCATAAAGGTTTTTTGGAAAAACTAATAGGCTCTTGGTAAAAGAATGATAGCATAGAATAAGGATGAAAATGTGTCGCATTGGAGACTTGGAGGTGCCCTAACATCTTGCATAGACCAGAGAACGAGAATATCACAAAAACCAGCTAAATGATCACTAACAATCATATTTATTAGAACTTACATAATACAGGAAAGTGACAGAATGTGATAGAATTGAAATAAAGTAGAGATGATAAAGCAACAAAAGAAAAGAGAGAAAATTCTGACAACAACCTAAGTAACAAAACCTCTAGCACATGATTGTCTTTAATACCTACATCTGTAAGATCTGGAGAAAATGTTCAGGCTATATAGGAGTTTAAAAAACCCCATTCTGGTGTTCCCACCTCCACATAAAAATAGATAGATAGAGATAAATAAAGTATGCATGATAAGTGATAAAATAAAACCCTTCGTGAGGAGGATAATCAATATAAAAAATGTAGGTTATAAAAGCAATCCATGTTAGAGGAGGAAAACCCGTATCAAAAAATATAGATGCAATAGTTAAGGGATGTGTGAAATCCTAGGATGGTTGCAAGCACAAGATGAGGGAGATATCGATTGCAAGGTGTAAGGAAGCCAAAGAGAGAAAGGATAAAAGTGAGGGTTGTGAGAGACAAGAGTGTTGCAAGGAGTGTTGCAAGGATGTGAGAGTGCTTTAGGTTATTGTAACAAGTTGTAAGGAGTTTTGCAAGCAAGATAACAAGAGTAAGAGAAGCGAGAAATGCCACAACCAAAGCTAAAAAGAAGCTAGAAAGCCTAATGAATTGAAAATATAGCATTTAAGGAGAGAAGAGAAGAAAAATAAGCTTCCCAAGTGGTTACAAGGCATCTTGATTTGTTACAACTAAGAAAAGTAAATGAAAAGTGGAAAACATGATTCAAGATAGTTGTTTGAACGTTAATGTCATAGGATGTTAGTGTAGTGCGCGAACATCCACGTAGTGCACTAATTCCCAAACACATCATTCTACAAAATGAAAAGAATGGGGAAAACACCAAGTTTCAAGCAAAGCTGACGTGCAAATGTAGCTACTAAAAAGGGGTATTGAGCATCCTAAGAATGGAAAAGGCCAATGAAGGGGATAAAATGAACCTATACAAGATACTAAAGGATTGGATACTAAAGTAGATTCAATAATATATGTGAAATTGCAAGGTATGCAATTTTATGTTAATACACCTTCTCACTCTAGTGGCACAAGAGGATTCTAATGATGGAGAGATAGTATCTTCTCCAATTTTAGCAAGAACATGGAGCACATGTGCTTAATTTGATTTTGAAGAATTAGAGTAGCACCCTAGTTCTGTTTTAATTTTTATGACATCACTACCACAACACTGAGCCTCTCTTCTTGAGCGAATATGTAAGTTTTTTTCTTGGGTACTAACATGGAGAATCTTTTCATTATTTTTTAAGAACCAAACTTAGTCTCACCACAAAGATATGAACTTGATGAGAATAATTATCAGTAATGGAAAGGATTGGTTAACACATAAGTAAAGGTTTTTGGGTCTTTACTTCTTCAATTCAAGCTCTATGAAACCTAGGAGGGTGATCCTAAAAAACTATGTTCATAGATGCTTGTGTGATTTTAGTATCAAAACATAAAGAAAACACATGATTCTCCTTAAATTTTTAATAGAATCATTGTTGGAAACAAGCCACACTGAGAGGGGGGAGTGAATTAGTGTTATGCAAGAATTAACTTTAATAACATTTAACTTATAAACACTAGGAAAATTGAAACAGAAAGCATGAACAAGAACATAAACACAATACCATAACACCAATATTTTTACATGGAAACCCTATTAGGGTAAAATAAATGGTGGATGGCCAATCCACAATTTTATTCTGAGTATACTCAAAATGGAGATTACAAAAGGGAATTTACTTTCATTCAAACACACTACCTAGAGATCACTGCACAAAGAAAATAGGGCTTTCTACCCAAGAGTTTAGATTAAAACCATATGATGGTTTTAACTCATATGATAGCATCTATAATGCTTGATTATAGTTTCCGATTAAGTACAATAATTTATTTCCAGCCTTATAGACTAATTCTTTAATATTGTTATGCTCTATTTACACACACCACATAGATCTTCTATGTGCAAGTGAAACTATGCTTTATTTCACCTCTTATCTACTCTAACTCACAAATTGAACACTTACAGAACATGTACACCCATCAAAATGGTACAAACAATCTTGTATATATATCTGCAACATAGGATCTATTTGTACATTGTCGGCTCACATAATAAGAAATATGAAATGTGTACAACTTGGCTAAGACCCATAAAAATATTACAATCATATAGATATTTAATTAATTAACTTGCATACATCCACAACTTAATATATTTATAAAGTCAACCTTAATACAAGAACAATTGAGAATACTCCAACCGAATCTTCTAACTCTTATTTGAAATGGTACGAGCCACTATGCTTCAATAAAAAAATATATAATACACCAATAATCATTGCCTGAGATATGCAACACAAAATGGTAACCGGAAATGCATGCATGAATTGATGAATGGTGAGTTACCGAATACGTTGTTTTGGTTGTCTATTCTAAATCTGACTGTCAATAGGCTTGAATAAGGATATTTTTACCTTATCAATGCATAGTGTTTCCATCAATGACAACACCAAATGATAGTTACAATGTCTGTTTCCAAAAACCATACCCTGAAATTTTGGCTAACCTTCATAGTAGTGATTAACTTAAACAAGAGAAGATATAATTCCTTTAACACTCCTACACACCCAAAATAGAAAACAATTAATTTGATTATATTATGTGATCATCAGTCGAGTCAGTTATCACAATTGGAGCATGAATAGTATACCAAGCTAGTGCCATATTCTAGGAAACATAGTCAAACCACAAACCTATATGATTAGGTAACAATTTTGTATTTCAGAAAAATACCCACAACCTTGAAAATATTGCATTACAAAATTTTCACTAGTTATTTCCATAATTAACTTCTTACTATAATCCTCACACAAATTTAATATCAAACCCACTATTAATGTCAAGAATTTGCATACATTCTTTGAACAGATAAGCGAGAATAAAACAACATATCTATTGAAATTGAATAGAGACAAATAAGATAACCAATGATTATCATATTCATAGCTTGCATAGTTTGTATATAGGACATAAAATGTAAAGAAATGTAATAGTACTTAGTTATCTATATTATTATCAAAAACCATACATATTGGTTGATCCCTTTCTAGAATGTATTACTTAAAAACTTAGTATCCATTTCCATTGTATCTATTTCTTTTAAAAATAACTACCTATTGACCTCCCGACTTCTTGAGCTCTTGACCCCCCTCCTTTGGTAACCAACCTTAGAATACATTTTATAAGACAATAGAGCAACAAGAACTAGGATGAATTACATTTACCATTTCATTTAGTTTTCATTTCAAAATGAATTTCAGCAAAAAACAAGGGAATATTCCCCAGTTAATTTGGGGAAACATCATTTGAATTCAAATGAAAACAAAAATAGAGTTCAAGAAACCATTAATCAAAGCAACCCCACTAGTCTTAAAATAGTGTCATTGTGGCAATATGAAAACATGTAAATCCACTCCACCTCAAGAAATGACATCATGAACACAAAATTCATAAATTACGAGAGACCCACTTCATAACACACCAACCAAAGAATGCAGATTAACACATAGGACCCACAACTCCAAGCACCCATGAAGGAAGGAAATAGGATGTTACTTCGCCTTGTCACCAAAAAAGTAAAGTGTACCCACTCAGTGTCCTTATTTTCATTGGAGTATCCATCACCTCACCATCCTCAAAATCAACCTAATACTTCATTGCCATGAGATATTGATGGTAGCCAAAATCAGTCTCATTTCCATTGTCAGAAGAATCATCAGAGACCTCAATGGAGAATAATGACATCCCATGTAAGTGTGGTGATATATATTCCTTATAGAAGCTTCCGTCTCTAGCCTGTCAACTTTTGTATCCTTTCCTTTGTCCAATTCCTCCAAGGTAGCTCGGCCCCTAAGGTGATAGGCATGTTTGAGAACACCTCAGGTTGAATCTTTGGAAACTTTTGTTTTCTTTATAGGTGTTACAAGTATCCCTTTTCCACCTTGTTCATCTTGAGGAGAAGAGCCCTAAAATTTAAGATGAATAAGCCTCTTGCATCGGTGGACCGGGTTGATGCTCATTCCTACAACCCTACTCAGAAATAGCCAACTCAAAATCACTCCCTCTCTAAAAATTCATATTTTTCACAATTATGTGGTGGGATTCATCAAGCAAGTGAAACTCATTAAATAGAAAAATTATTGTGCATCTACATTAATTTTCCAATAAATCTTATGTTAGAGCATTGGCAATCAATTAACCTAGTTTTAAATATCAGTCATTGATCATATTTTGAAACAAATCAACAACTAGATAATCAAAATTGTTAGTGATAAAAGAATTAAACGCATGCATTTGGCACTCATCCTAAGTCAAGAGAGTCAAGTGAGATAATTATTTCATTAACTTGCATGTTAACCATACACTTAATTTCCCAACCAGACATGTCATGTCACATTTACCCGCTTGCCCATAGAAAATAACTCACTTGTAAGTCATCATAGCAAGACAACGGGGAACGATCATGGTTTATCTTAATAAAATATTCTTGTACCCTACCTTACTTCAATTTTACCTCCCATGTGTACTAGCCTCTCACAAATTTTATGGCCATAATTTTTTTTATCAATCTCACAAGCATTGTAAAGAATTAGTTCTAACATAGTGCCATTTTTATCTTGGAACTATCTCAGCTAATATTTCCAACTGCATCCATCTTTACCAATATATTTCAAAGTTTTTAGGATTAGTCTATTGGCACATGCCCATGCACCCGTTGGAAAGTATTTCATACAAAAAATAAACTCAAGGGATGGTGGGGAGTGGTCAAGACTTGCCCACGCCACCAACCATCTACCATCAATTTTATTTTTTTCGAAGAAAATCACCATTCCGAAAACGTTGGATATCTCACATTATGATAAATTTTACTCTACCCACTAATCCATGTGACTATCTTTCCTTACTAGGGTATGTGCAAGATCATCATGGAAAAATAGGCTCTTAAGTGGGAATGAAAATTCAGAAAATCAAAGTTAGGAAACTTGACATAAAAATTTGAATAAGTTATCTATATTACTTAAAAAATATGTAAGACTAGAACCTATAGAAAATTGAATGTAGTTTCTAAACTACTAGGTTTATTTTAAAAGAAAAAAAAAACTATTTGGTGAAAATTTCAAATTTCAATGTAGTAGCACTTAAATTTCAGGGACAAAATAAGTAGGTGTCTCTTTGACCAACCTAACAACAATAAAATGATAATATTCTTTTATAATATTTTATATATAAGTAAAGGACTCATTTCCCGATGTGATGAATATTTTTTTGTGATTTTTTTATTACAACTTTTAAGAAATATAAAATTTTTTATCTCTGACCACCTTAACTTGGTCAAAACTTCATGAAATTCATTTTCTTATTTTCTTAATCATATAGTATGCAAAACATAGAATGTGACACATGCTTAAGATTAAAAAAATGTGATACCATTTGAAAGCTATAGATTTTTTTCAATCCACCTATCAATTAGGACTTTCGTCATAATTCAAATAGAAAATGAATAATAATTATTTATTAAATTCAATGTAAAAAATTATTTATATTGATGGAAAGCTGATAATATCCTTTAAACACCCTTTTCGTTTCATCAGTTTTTGGTTAAAATAATGTTTTCAGCTACAGGGGCCATCATATCACTTACATATCAAAACTTTCTGGCCCATCATGATCCTGCACATACCCACTATTAAAAATGGACGGGAACACACAAAATAAATTTGAAGAGAACACGTGTCATGACATTTTCCATTGATTTTCCCTCATACAACATCCACTAAACTATGGATGTATTGGTCCTACCATCAAGTAATACCACATGGCCATCACCCACTAGCCCATGTCTTCAAAATAATATGAAATAAATCAAGACGGGTGCATGAGGAGTGGTAGAGATATGGCCATGTCTTCAATTTCTTATTTCTTGATCTTCTTAGAAAATTTCTAGTCTTCTTTACCAAGAGGACAAGGCCCACCAGCATACCAGACATGTGGTCAAATCTGACCAGTACATGTGAATAAAATAAGAAGAACTAAACCAATGCAAGCACACGAGAAACAAATGGGATTGATTCCCATGACTAGATGGCCAACACAAAGTTCCATTTATGCACATGCCGTAAAATTTAATCATAAAAGGGACCATCTCTAGGTAAACAAGACATTGACCCATAACAAAAAAGGCTAAGGATTTAAATCTTAAAGATCAAGCCTTTGTTCACAGGGAATTTAAGACCAAGAAGAACTTAAGGTGATTGACAAACCTAAGAATAGGGGTCGGTAAGACAATGGCTAAAAGGGAAAAAGTGACAACTTAAGTGACCGAGAATGAGGAAATAAAATCAATATAATTTTAAAACAATCGAGGGAATTTGATTTATAGGTCAATTTGGGAAATTGTAAGGATATGAAAACCTATCCTAGTAATGAGCATATGACCTAAAATTATAAAGAAGGGGCCAAGCCAGACTTTGCAGAACCTTTGGGGTGGAACCAAATTTTTTTTTAAGGGGTTCCATTTGTGGCTCCTATTGGGAACACATGCCTCTGACAAGCATGGTGATATCCTATAATCATTGGGAGAGAAGACCAAAAGCTAGAACATTGGGTGAGAGAGTCTTATTCAAATTTTCAAACCACATTTGATGGCTATAGGCTACCAAATGAAAAGGAAAAACCCATTTTTTCTCTATCAAACATGTTCTCTATTGTCTGTATTAAGCCAAGCCTAAATTTTTTTCCGTTGTCTATTAGAAAATAAATATGACCCATGGCATGCTTAACCACATCACTATGGTTTCCAATGCCTCTATTAACTCTATCAATATGGCATTGCCAATCAAGCACCAATTGAAATCCATCAATATATGACAAGAATATAGCACACTTATAAGTACATAAAACTTACAATTAGTGTGATATCCCTCATTAACAAGATCATTCTCATACATAGTCACTTTCTTGTCAAGTTGGACCAAAAAGTGGAAAAATTCACAGTGTGATCTAAAAGGGTCATTAGTCAAGACTTCTCCTCATCATTCATCTGCACATAAAACATGAAACCCTCATAGTGATTAGGCTCAATAAATACATCATGTCCTACACACAATTTACAATCATCTTGTGTGTTGAGAAAAGAATTCTCATGCATTTGAAACTCCTTTAACTGAATTGTACCATAGGTCAACTTATTATCATTCCAACAAAAAAAATCAATCATATCATCAAATGCTTCAAGATTCTAAAAATCGTATCTAACAACCCACAATACCTTCATCTAAATCACTTTGAATTCCATTATTTTCAATATCAACAAGATTAGCAAAAACACTTTCATGTGAACTATCATTTGATAAGCATGTTGTCCTATGTGCTAAAGACTCATTGTTATCTTATTTTTTTTACTAGCCTTTGAACAAGCATATTTATTTTCCTTCACATAAATTCTTTCCTGATTGGATGAAAATATGTCCACAACCATACTATGAAGATAAGGAACATCAACAAAGAACTCAATTTCACATTTACTACCATGAGACCCACCATTGTTTACACCATAAAGATCTTTATCATTTTTAAGATTGTGCTTAAGTTCAAGAGAATGAATACACAATTTTTTATTTTTAAAGCGACCATCATCCATTGAATCAGTATGCTCTAGTGATAAAAAATTTGAGCTACATTCCAAGTATTCATCATGTGAAACTTGTTAATTTACTTGTGAAAAGTGACTTCATCATCATTTACATCACTAAATCCTTAATGTGAAGATATCACATCTAAATCCTCCTCATAGGAGCATTCATAACCCTCAATAGAATAATCAGGTTAACTGTCATCATGAGCTTCATCACAAGTAAACTCATCACTACATAAATTATGCTCAAATTTTTCAGAGTGAATGCTTAAGTTTTCATCTTCAATATCTTATTTGGAAAAATACAATCCAACTATCATCTAATGTTTCCATTGATGGAGCCCCTATGCATTTATCAGGTACACATATCCTCATTCTAGTCTACCAACACATAAATTGAGAATCTACAAGGTAGAATAGAGTATGTGGTAACTAAGTACTCATCGGTCTAGGTAAAAATTTCAAGTTATCATTTTGTATTGCACACCTTAGGAAATGATCATTAGCATAGTATCTCTTTTGAGATAGAAGCGTAGTGGCTTATATCAATTCATATGGAAATTAGAAGATTAGGATTGGTGTATTCTTAGTTTTCTTGTATGAAGGTCAGCTTCATGAATACACTAAGTCATGGAAGTATGAGGAATAATTAATTATGTATCTCAATGTTTTTATAACTCAATTAAGGTCCTAGCCAAGTTATGGCTGACCATTAAGGGTACACCTAACATATATCTCATTATGTGAGACAATAATTGTAGTTTTGTTGTGTTCCATTGAAATTGAAAAAGTGTAAGTAAATCCTATGTTGCGGATATCTATACATGATAATATATATCATTTTGTGTGTGGTAGATGTTGTGTAGATGTTGGAATTGTGAGTTAGAGTAGAGCAGAGGTTTGATAAAGTGTAGTTTCAGTTGCATATATAAGATCTATACCATGTGTATGAGCTGATCAGAACAATGTTATGAAACCAGTCTATAAGGTAGAACATCTAAATATTGTACTTAATCTGAAACTGTAATCAGGCATTTTAAGATGCTATCATCTCAGTCCAAATACGTAGGTGGTCTTAATATGAACTCTTTGGAAATAAGCCCTCTTTTCTTTGAGCAGTGAGCTCTAGGAAATGTGCTTGAATGCAAGTGCATTCTCCTTTTGTAATCTTCATTTTTCAGTATACTTAGAATCATAATTGTGGATCGGCCATCCACCACGGTTTTCCCCCTAACAGGGTTTCCACATAAAACTATTGGGGTTATGGTGTTGTGTTTACTTTAATGTTTATGCTTTAGGAATGAATGTTGTTAATGATTGACGGATAATAGTTAATGAAGTAAATTTTTTCCAAACATTGATTCACCCCCCCTCTTAGCATGGCTTGTTTCCAATAATTGGTATCAGAGCTAGTTCCTCAAAAGAAGAAGTCTAACAGATTGGAAGATCTTGGAAGAAATTTTAAATAGATTCAAGTAGTCTCGAACAACAGCTCATGGTGGCCTTAGATGACCTTGATCAATAAAATGTTGAAGTCTAGAAACTACAAGCGAATCTCAATGATGCATAAAAATGCATTAAGTCTTTGAAAGACAAAATCAACAAGTCAAGAGAAAAGAGAAAGGAAATTTGAAATTAAATAAAACATAAAGATAACAAGAGCACTAGAGATGATCAAGCTAGTAAAATCTTGAAAGAGAAGACATAGGAATGTGAAAATCTTACCTAAGAGAATACAGTCTTGAAGGCTGAAATGGAATCCATCATGATGAGAATGAACAAAGAAATTAAAGATAGAAATAAAAAATGAAGAAATTCTAGCACAATCTCTGAAAGAAAAATCTGAAGTCTATAGCCTACTGAATGATGAATTGGAGGTATTCATAAATAGTGAAGAATCTCTTAGAAGACAATTGGATGATCTCAGAAATGAACTTACTTCTACAAAAGAGTACAAGGAGATGCTGAAATAATGTCCATCCATGCTCAATGGACCGATTGATAATCAGAGGACTGATGGTGATAAAAGATGTCTTGGATTTGAGAAAGGAGAAAGATCACAATCTAAGCAATAGGATTATAGCCAAAGGAGATTCAAGAAAAGAAACCAGATAAGAAATGGTGGAAGGTATCCAGTAAGACAACCCAATGGCCAGAGATTTAATGGATAATATTGCAATTGCAACAATTTTGGACACATGGCTTCTCAGTGCAGAATTAGAAAAAATCTAAGAGGTCCATCCTTCTTAGGTCAGTATTTTTGTTGAATCTCTCTTGTAAAAATTTATCCTTGATGACAATATATGTTACTCTGGCATTTTGATGGTTACTCACTCATTTGATCTTCTTTCCTTACTAGAATATTTAATTCACAGTTGTTAATATATATGGTATTACTGATAGTTTAACTCCATGTGCGAATCTCAGTTGAGGCATTCTAGTTACAGGTTCTTAAGTTCCATTCTTTAGGTGACATATTTTTGTTTTGATAATTTGTGCTTTAGTGTTTCACTTGATTACATGTGTTTGGCATGTTCAGTTCTTCTACAAGTTGATTAATTATGGCTTGATTAGTTACAAGCATCTTGAAATTGAAATATGCTCTTGATACTTATCAAAGTTATATGTCTCTACGTTTATTCAGTGGCATGGGTATGAGGAATAATTTTTTAATGTTTTGAGCACTTTGTATTCAGTTTTTTGCATATTATAGGGAATTGATCATTATTGTGCTTATTGGATTTGAGATACACACTCTTCATTCTTGATTCACTTCGTGCATGGTAATTGTCTTTGAGAACTTAAATTATTTTAGTAATTATCACTTCTCAAGCCATTGGCCATTATCTTTGGCACACTATATGGCATTGGATTTTAATGTGATGGAAAATAGAACTTGATTGAATATATAATGTTTGATCTCTCATCTGCATTTGAATTGGGTCTATTGTTTGATATTTACTTGGGCCTAAAGGCCGACAACAAGCAAAGGAATTGGTTAATAATTTAATGTCACATTGGAAGTGACTTAGCCTTGACTACTTGGGAATATTAAGCCTTATGATTTTGACACTTCACATGAAATAATCCTTTTCATTATTGAGTCAGTATTACACATGCTTAGTCTTTGATTCAGGCAATAAGTTGGTGAACATGACTTAGGATTGCTTTGGGCATGGATTTCAAACATCATTATGAGTTTCTTTGGAATTATTATGCATGTCCTTTCAAACTCCAGATGCTATCAAATTTTACAAAGGATTACATTTCCTTGGTTTGGAATTTTAGGTCAAGATATTGTTTTCTCTTGCTCGAAGGGTTTGGAACCTTACTCTGATTGCAATCACAGTATCTTGCTCACAATTGTTTCATTTATCTCACTAGTTTTCTAACCTTGGACAGTGAATAGAAATTGTTAGAGGACCATTACTATGGTCATTTGGTGGGTGTGCTTCCTGTCGACTGGTGATGGGCCGAGATTGGAAGGTGTCTTAGTCATTTCTTTTCTCTACAGGACTGGTAAATTCTTTGTGGCAAAACATTTATTACTATTGTCAGGTATTCATCTTTAGACTACTTTCCAGATTCATTACTTCTCAGTCTAGATTATTATGAGCTAATTTTTATCTCTTTCAAAGAAAGAAAAGTAGAAAGTGTTTATTCCTTTCAATAGAAAAGTCTTAAATGATTTCTTTAAAATGTGACTGCATTTTTATTAAAAGATCATAATGACAGTTTTAAAGGATTTATAATTTCTGGTTGTGGGCAATCACAATACCCTCCTTGAATCTCTTCAATTCATCGTCTGGGTTCATTTCTAATGGCTCTTGGTTTCATTTTTTGAAGGCTATCATATTAGTTTTGTGAAACGTGTTTTTGTGTTTGTGGGTCATCTTGAAAGCTTTGAAATTCTTCAGTTCTTTGCCCGGAGTCTATGGTAACTACTATTAAATGCATGATTACTTGTTTTCGGTTACATTGTTGTTATAACCAGGGTAAAATTATTATTATTCATGAATTTAAAAGATGTGATTTTATTGTTTTGGATAAGCATAGCCTATGCAGACCGCTTGTGTAGAAAAGAAGTTCAGTTACACCTCTATTTTTGAAAACTGTTGTTCTATTCCTATTAGAAAGAACAATTCTATCTCTCATGGACAAGGTATCTTCTGGAATTGTTGCTTGATAGTAGCATTGTAACCTGAAAATTATCTTCGTATAATTCTTTGAAAGTGGAGAAAGAGAAACTGTTGTAATCCTACCTAGAATGTAATGATGGATTCTGTAAAAAGACAAAAATAGAGAGATTAGGGCTTTATCATTACAAAAAAACTAAATAGAAAAATGAGAAGAGTGTAGTTCTATTTATTCAAAAGAGAGGGGTGAAGCAACAATAGTGGTTTACAATTCAAGGAAGGAAAACTCACAAAAAATGACCCCAAGGCAAAAAAGTGATTTTAGGTGTTTGTACGAACCTACTGGTTTGACCAAACCAAAAAGGGGTTCACTTGAACATGGGTTCAACATAACCTTTTTGAATCTTGGCCACCAAAAAAACCAAAACAATGCATAGGAAAGGGGTATGAGTGAACCCCTTCAAATAGGTTCGCTCGAACTAGCATTTGACTGAACCTTGGTTCAAGCAAACCCCTATGGGTTCGAACGAACCTTCTTATCCCTCATCCCCCATCTCAAACACAAAAAGAAATAAAAATTTGGCACTTCGGAGCTCAGGATGATAATGAAAATGGAGGAATATTCACAAATCCAAATAGAGTCAAGTAGTCCTTAGAACGAGCTATCCAACGAATATTATTTTAATATGTTTTAGTTTTATTATGTATGTGTTTTTTTAGTTTTATTAAAACATATTCACTGAAAAATAAAGCTCTTTGTTCTGCACATGTCGAAAAATAGAAAATTATCAAAATAAAATTTTAAAAAATACATTCGGGTTGTGTATTGATGTCCTTGATCCATTAAAAAAAATAAAATTGAATTTTGATGCATACAAAAAAAATTATGTTGTAAACAGTCTGCTTTTGTCTGAACTGCAATTGGTTTGACTTTGGAACTTGATTAAGGGAAAAATATTCAATAAAAAACTATGAGACCAAATGAAAGTGCTAGATATCATAGTTACAAATCTAAATTTGAAAAAATTAGAATTTTATCCTTCATACAAACCAATTTATGTTGTATATGGTGAGCGTCACTTTTTAAAAATGTTGCTTTCTGAAAAATACCAATTTTTGTGGGAGATGGAAAACAAAGTGCAATTTGATTCCAAAAAAATTGAAAAAAATATTTTTAGAATCTAAAGACAAAATGTGATGAGACTCTAGTTTGCATCATCTTCAAATTTCTCACGGTTTAGCCACTATAGGTGTCTGAATATGAAGATTTAGTTAAAAATAATAATTTTAGTGTCTAGTTTGGCCAAAAATTGTAAACCACTATTGTGGGATCACCCATAAGGTAATTATCTTTTGATGCTGAAAATTTGGGAAACACAGTGTGTTGTCTATTTTATATTTTGTATCATGAAATATTGAAAATGAGAGTGTGAGAAAAAGAAAGAAATATCATATGAGTGTAATACAATTTGATGAGAAGTTGTATTGACATTGTAACTAGATTTTTCTTCAAGTTGTATCAAGGCTTGATAATGAATGGAATTTTGAAGAGTCATTCTTGACTCTTGAGAATTCTATGCATTGTCTGTCAAGAAGCACTTGATAGAAATCAGAGAAATGGAGAGATCCTCTGTATCATTGTATGTTCTATTGAAAATTAGAAAAGGGGCTGGTTCTCCTTGAGGTTGGTGTCTCTAAACAGAGGGGTTGGTGCTCCTTCAATCGGTGCTCAGAAATCAGCCAATGAGGGATTGTAAAAATAATTATTGAAATGGAAAGCCTAAAAAAGGGAAGAGGTTCAGGAGTGGTTTTTCTACCCTAGGAGGGTTTTCCACTAGGCATATCTTGTGTCTATTTGATTTTATGCGATTCATTTGTTTCAGTTATTTATTTCTTTAAAATGATATGTTTCACCATTCTCATTTTAGTTTATGTGATTGCATTCATACATGAATGATTCTATCATTGATAAATGAGAGCATATATCTGGTTTATTTCAGTTTTGGTTAAATATGGTAAAGAATTTAATAACACTGGTTCACCCCCCACCTCTCAGTGTCTATTCACTCCAACATTTGGTATCAGACCCTAGGTTCTTGTGATAAATCTTTCCAACCTAGGATTAATTCTAGACTTGGAGTCTATTCAAAATGTCTCAAGCTCATGAAGGTACTTCCATGACTAGAGCTCCATTATTTGATGGAACTGATTATGTATTCTGGAAAATCAGAATGGAGACTTATTTAACTTCTATTGACCTCGATGTCTAGAGCATAGTATTATCTAGGTACATTGTATGAGCTAATTTTCCTACTACTTCTAATGAAAATAAAAGATATAAAACCAACACAAGAGAAAAACATTCTCTTTTGTGTGCTCTAACTAAAGATGTCTTCATCAAAGTCATGCACTGCAGTTCTGCTATGGAAATCTAGACTAAACTTGAAACTATTTATCAAGGAAATGAAAAGGTAAAACAGTCAAAAGTCTTCACTTTAAAACACTAGTTTGAAGAGTTAAAAATTAGGGACGATGAAAAATTAGCTGACTAATTTTTGAGAGTTGATGAAATAGTCAATGCTATGAAGGGTCTAGGAGAAGAATTCAAGGAATTTGATGTTTTATCCAAGGTCAGAACCTTACCAAGAAAATTTGAAGCTAAGGTAGCTACTCTAGAAGAGAAGAAACACTTTACACAACTTACCCTTGATAGCCTACATGGCACTTTGACTGCCTATGAAATGAGGATAGTAATAAAAACAACTCTTCAAAAGAAACAACATTTAATGTTGAAAGGAAAGAAAAGGAAGAGCTCACTGAATTATAATTTTTTGATTCTAAAGAATCCAACTTTGTGATGAAACTCAAAAAGGGTTCTGGAAAGTATAAGGGAAAACATCCCTTCAAATGATTTAACTGTGGCAAAATAGACCACTTTTCTACAAAGTGCCCATATGGTGACACAAATAGTGATAATGAAAAATATGCAAAACTGGCCAAGAAAAAGGCTTATAGACCCAAACATAAATTCAATTTCAAAAAGAAGAGAAGCTTGTTCAACAAAAATGAAGCAGACTCTGAATCTGAAGATTCTCTAGATGAAGAGGATGAAAATCTATTCATGGCTGAAATCATTCAACAAGATGAAAGTAACAACAATGATACTGAAGAAGGCGAAGTGGATTATGAAGGAGAACTGAAATATGCTCTAAAAGAGCTGAGGAAACTTAAAAAATAGATGCGTGCTCAAAAAGAGAATACTGCTAAAGATAGTTCATAGGAGCAACTCATAAACCTTGACATAATTTGATTAAAAACTCAACTTGAAGAATCCAAGAGAGTTGAAGATTGTCTTCGTATTAGCATAAGTTCTAAAGATAAAAAAATTCAAAAACTTAAACATGAGATTGTAGATCTCAGAAAGACTATTGAGAAATATGAAAGCACTCTTAAACTGAATGACATGCTCAGTAAACAAAAATTAAACAAGGAAAAAACTGGTATTGGTTTTGTCAAAGGTGAATGCTCAAATGACAATGCAAAAAAAAAATTGTTGCTAGAAACAAGAGCCCTAAACTCAAACATCCTGATTTTGATAAACATCATGTCCTTTCTTTTAGGAGCAACAAACTGGATTATAATTCCTACCCATTCTTGTATGGGTATTGTTACTTCTGCAATAAATTTTGTCACAAAGTGAACTCTTGTAGATTTATGAATTCTAGAACCCCTAGATTTTGTTTTAGGCAGAATCATGGTTTTGCAAGATAGATTAGATGTTTCACTTGTAAGGCTTTGGGTCATTCTACTAAGCAATGTAACTCTGATAAGCTAAATAAACAACTGAAAACCATCAAGGTCTAGAAACCCAAAGTTGTCAACAACATAAAATAGACTATGCTAGTTAAAACTACCTTCCACTCCAAGAAGAAGGATGTATGGGTCTTGGATAGTGGTTGTTCAAACCACATGACTGGTGACAAAGAAAAATTTACTAATCTAGAAGACTATGTTGGTGGATATGTAAAGTTTGGTGGAAACTCTGGAATTCAAATAAAAGGTAGAGGTTCTATTTTTTTAAATGAAGACACTCCTATTTACAATGTGTACTATGTAGAAGGATTAAAACATAACCTTCTGAGTTTCAGTCAAATCTGTCATAGTGGCTATCAAGTCTTGTTCACTTCACAGGGATGTGCAATTAAAAACAAGTCTGGAAAAGTTGTTGCTGGAAGAAGGACCAAGGGAAATGTCTACAACTTACTTGAAACCTCTAGACATGAAAACAATCAAGGTATATGCTTAATGAGTCATGTTGAAGAAATATGGTTGTGGCACAAGAGACTAGGCCACATTAATTTTGATAATATGGTTATAATTAACGAAAATCAGAATGTAAGAGGTTTGCCCATTCTTAGAAAACCTGACAATGTTGTTTGTAAAGAGTGTCTCAAAGGAAAGCAAACTAAGGTAAGCTTTAAATCCAAAAAAACACTCCTCTACTAAACCTCCGCAAATTGTTCATAGTGGCTTATGTGGTCCTACAAGGACTAGATCTATCAATGGTGAGAAATATTTCATGCTATTTATTGATGACTACTCTCATATGGTATGGGTTATCTTTCTCAAGAATAAATAAGAAGATTTTGAATGTTTTAAAGTTTTTAGAAAAAAGGTAGAAAGAGAGTCAAATTTAAAATTGAAATGTTTAAGATCTAAAATATTTGGTGAATTCACCTCACAATAATTCATAGACTATTGTGACAAACATGGCATAAAAATATAGTATGTTGCTGCCAGAACACCCCAACAAAACAAGGTAGTTGAGAGAAAGAACAAGACTATAAAAGAGATGGCAAGAACTATGTTGAATGAAAAAAATATGCCAACCATCTATTGGAAAGAATCTGTTCATACAACTATCTACATTTTGAATAGAGTCTAGATCAGAGTGAAATAAATTTTCACTCCATTTGAAATGTGGTATGGTAAATTTGCCTCAATTAAATATTTCAAAATATTTGGTTGTGAGTGTTTTATCAAGAGAGATGATGAAAACTTAGGAAGTGTTCAATCTAAGACAAATAAAGGTATCTTCTTAGGATACTCTACTCACAACAAATATTTTAAATGATTTAACAAGAGACTGAATAATATTGTTGAATCTATAAATTTCAAATTTGATGAAAACCTTCTTTTAGATGTTGAACCTATGCAGGATGATGAAGAGGAAGAATTTGAAATTGATAGAATTTTTGAAGGCTCTGAAACAAAGAAGCCTGAAACAAAATCAACAAGTCCTAAACTAGCTGAAGAAAAATATGAAGATGCTGAAATGAGCTCTGAAAAATGTGTAACTAAAACTCCTTCAAAATTTCCTACTAGAAACCATCCTAAATATCTTATTATAGGAGATAAATCAGTAGGAGTTCAAACAAGGAAAATAACAGTTAACTATGATGAAAAATATCACATAGTTGATCTCACTAATTTTTGTTTAATCACTTAGTTTGAGCCCAAAAACTTTGATGAAGCTCTAACTGATGAATGTTGGCTTAATGAAATGCAAGATGAAATCAATAAAATTGAGAAAAATCAGACTTGGGAGCTTGTCCCAAGACTGGATGATAGAAATTTCATATGTGGTAAATGGAATTCTAGAAAAAAACATGATGAAAGTGGTCATGTTGTTCGCAACAAGGCTAGATATGTTTGCAAAGAATATGCTCAGCAAGAAGGTATTGACTTCGGTGAAACCTTTGCACCACTTGCTAGGCTTGAATCAATTAAAATTTTGTTGACATGTTTTGTTTTCAAAATTTTTACTATATATTAAATTGATGTAAAAACTGCCTTTCTGAATGGGTACTTAGAAGAAGAATTTTACATAGAACAGCCTTAAGGGTTTATCGGTAAAAACAAACCCAATCATGTCTATAGGATGAAAAAGGCTCTATATGGCCTAAAACAAGATCCTAGAGCTTGGTACTCCATATTGGATAGTCCCTTAATGTCAAAAGGTTTCATTAGAGGAGGAGTAGACAACAAACCATATGTTAAAATTGAAGGATCTGATATTCTTCTTTTTGAAATTTATGTTGATGACACCATTTTTGGTTGCAACAATATTGCCTGGAGTCAAAAATTCTCAAAAATCATTGAATCTGAATTCAAAATGTCTATGTTGGGAGAATTGTCATTCTTCTTAGGTCTTCATATTTCACAACTTGAATTTGGAATATTTTTATCTCAAACAAGATATACAAAAGATATGTTAAAAAAATTTCAAATTGATGAATTTTATCCAATTAGCACACCAATGGAAATAGGCTGTAAACTTATAAAGGTTGATGACTCTCCTACTGTCAACCCAACTGACTATAGGTCAATGATAGGCAACCTATTATATCTAACAGCCTTAAGACCTGATATAATGCAATTTGTTTGCATGGTTGCTCGATTTCGGGCATCTCCTAAGGAATTCCGCATCAATGTTGTCAAAATAATTCTCAAATATGTAAAAGGTACATTTTTTTATGGGCTCTAGTATCCTAGAAGTAATGATCTATATTTAGTGGCATATGCTGATTCTGACTGGGTAGGTTGTCTAGAAGATAGAAAAAGAACCAGTGGTGTTGCTTTCTTTCTTGGTGATCGTTTAGTGGCTTGGCACAACAAAAAACAAGAATCTGTTTCACTCCCTACTGCTGAAGCAGAATATATAGCTACCGCTTCTTGCTACACTTAGGTAATTTGGATGTCATAGACATTATCAGATATGGGTATTGAAATTCCAAAAAATATTACTATTTTATGTGATAATACTGGTGCAATCAATATCTTAAAAAATCCTATTATGCACTCTCGCACTAAAAATATAGCTATAAAGTTTAATTTTATTTGTGAAAAGGTGTTGGCTAATGAGGTATCTATGCAATATGTTCCTACACAAGAACAAGTTTTTGACATTTTTATAAAACCATTAGCTAAAGATATTTTTGAAATACTTCGGTCTAGATTGGGAGTTGTCTCTCAATCTCTGATATCTTAAACAATCTATCTTGATGATAGGGGGAGTTGGTTAGCTCTGCCTATAGCTCATACTTTTATGCTCAAAGGTTACATCTACAGTTTGGTGGAATTTCACAGTTGATTCTGGTTTCTCCGTGTTGACTTCCTTTTATCCTTGTGATAAAAAGGGGAGAATTATGAGCTTTTGGCTCTTGTACTTCATCTTGACTTGGTGGCTTAGTTTTTTCCATCAAGGACAAAGGGGGAGTTTGTTGAATCTCTCTTGTGCAAATTTGTCCTTGATGACTATATACGTTACTCTGGAATTTTGATGGTTACTCACTTAGTTGATCTGCTTTCCTGATTGACATATTTACTTCACATTTGTTACTATATCTGGTGATACTAATAATTTAACTTCATGTGCATATCTCAGTTAAGGCATTCTGGTTACAAGATCTATGCTCCATTGTTTAGATGGCATGTTTCTGTTTTGAAAATTTGTGCTTTAGTGTTTCACTTGATTACATGTGTTTGGCATGTTCAGTTATTCTACGGGTTGATTAATTATGGCTTGATCAATTACAATAATCTTGAAACTGAAATATTCTCTTGATACTCACCACAGGTATATGTCTCTACTTTCAGTCAGTGGCATGGGTTTGAGGAATTATTTGTTAATGTTTTAAGTACTCTGTATTCAGTTTTTGGCATATTATAGGGAATTGATCATTACGGTGGTTATGGGATTTGAGATACACACTCTTCATTCTTGATTCACTTCATGCATGGTAATTGGCTTTGATAATTTAACTTTTTTTAGTAATTATCACTTCTCAAGGAATTGGCCATTATCTTTGGTACACTATATGGCATTGGATTTTAATGTAATGGAAAATTGGCCTTGGTTAAATGTATAATGTTTGATCTCTCATTTGCATTTGAATCGGGTCTATTGTTTCATATTTACTTGGGCCTAAAGGCCGACAGCAAGTAAAGGCATTGGTTAATACTTTAATGTCACATTGGAAGTGACTTAGCATTGACTACTTGGCAAAATTAAGCCTTATGATTTTGAAACTTCACATGAAATAATTCTTGTCATTATTAAGTCAGTATTACATATGCTTAGTCTTTGATTTGGGCAATGAGTTGGTCGACATCAATTTTGATTTCTTTGGCCATGGATTTCAAACATCATTATGAGTTTCTTTTGACTTATTATGTTTGTCCTTTCAGAATCCAAATTCTATCACATTTTGCAAAGGATTACATTTTCCTGGTTTGGAATTTTAGGTCAAAACTTTCTTTTCTCTCACTCGAAGGGTTTGAAACCCTACTTTGTCTACCATCATCGTATCTTGATCTCAGCTGTTTCATTGATCTCACTAGTTTTCTAACCTTGGACAACAAATAGAAATTGTTAGAGGACCATTACTATGGTCATTTGCTGGGTCTACTTTCTGTCGACAAGTGATGGGTCGATATAGGAAGGTGTCTTAGCCATTGTTTTTCTCTACAAAACTAGTAAATACTTTGTGACAAAAACTTTGTTACTATTGTCAGGTATTCATCTTTAGACCACTTTCTAGATCTGTTAGTTCTTAGTCTAGATAATTATGAGCTAATATTTTTCTCTTTCAAAGAAAGGAATGTGGAAAATGTCTATTCCTTTCAATAGAAAAGTCTGAAATGATTGCTTTAAAACGTGACTGCATTTTTATTAAAGTATCATCATAACAATTTTAAAGGGTTTATAGTTACTGGTTGTGGGAAATCATAATATCCTCGAATCTCTTTAGTCCATCACCTTGGTTCATTTATAATGGCTCTTGGTTGTATTTTCTGAAGGCTATAATATAAGTTTTGTGAAACATGTTTTTTTGTTTGTGGGCCATCTTGAAAGCTTTGAAATTCTTCAGTTCCTTTCCTGGATTCAATGGTAACTGCTATTAAATACATGGTAATTTTTTTTCAGTTATATTGTTGTTATAGCTAGGGTAAAATGGTTATTATTCATGAATTTAATAGATTTTCTTTTATTGTTTTGGATAAGCACAACCTGTGCAGGCCGCTTGTGTAGAAAAGAAGTTCAATTACACCTCTATTTTTGAAAATTGTTGTTCTATTCCTATCAGATAGAAAAATCCTATCTCTCAGGGGCATGGTATCTTTTGGAATTTTTGCTTGATAGTAGCATTGTAACCTGAAAATTATCTTTGTATAAATCCTTGAAAGTGGAAAAAGAGAAATTGTTGTAATCCTACCTAGAATGTAATGATGGATTCTGTAAAAATACAAAAATAGAGAGATTAGGGCTTTATCATTACAAAAATTCCTAAATAGAAAAATGAGAAGAGTGTAGTTCTATTTATTCAAAATATAGGGTAATTATCTTTTGATGTTGAAAATTTGGAAAACACAGTGTGTTGTCTATTTTGTATTTTGTATCATGAAAGATTGAAAATGAGAGTGTGAGAAAAAGAAATAAATATCATATTATTGTAATACAATTTGATGAGAATTTTTATTGACACCGTAACTAGATTTTTCTTAAAGTTGTATCAAGGCTTGATAATGAATGGAATTCTTAAGATTCATTCTTGACTCTCAAGAATTCTATGTATTGTCTGTCAAGAGGCACTTGACATAAATCATAGAAACAAAGAGATCCTCTGTATCATTGTATGTTCTACTAAAAATTAGAAAAGGGGTTGGTGCTCCTTGAGTTGGTGCTCAAAAATCAGCCAATGAGGCATTGTCAAAATAATTATTGAAATGAAAGCCTGAAATATGTAGCCAATTCAAGAGTGGTTTTTCTACCCCAAAAGAGTTTTCGACTCGACATATCTTGTGTCTATTTCATTTTATGTGATTCATTTGATTTAGTGCTTTATTACTTTAAAATGATGTGTTTCACTATTCTCATTTCAATTTATGTGATTGCATTCAATACATGAATGATTCTATCATTGATAAATGAGAGCATATATTTGGTTTATTTCACTTTCAGTTAAATTTGGTAAAGAAGTTAATAACATTAGTTCAACCCCCCCCCCCCTCTTCATGTCTATTCACTCCAATAGTTTCAATTATCATAAGATAGGTCATAAGTCAAATGAATGAAAAATTATGATAAATCAACTTTGCAAAAACATTAGGTGCTATGCTTACAATAGACTTGACATATTGCAAATCAATGTAGATGAATTAGAAATCAATGGAATAATCAGTCTTGTAAGAGGAATTTCATGTGTTACAATTACAACAAAACTGGACACATTGTTGCATTCTACTAGAATAGAAAAGGTTTAGTAAATTAGAGAAGAAATATATAAAATTATGTGAAAGGAAAAATTAAAATCACTACAAATGTGGTCATAAAGAAAATGATGGAAAAATGGGTGAAGAAGAGTCTCTTTGTTGAAGAAACTGCACTTGCACCAAAATCTACCTCTAGTAATTCCTTTAGGAATTAGTCTTAGGCCTCTTGCATAGGGGGAGCAGTCAAAGAAAATCATTAAAACCTCCAACCAGTAAATGATACCGGATGTTAGTACATACTAGAGATGCACAGATGAAAATAAAATATTGTCGAAAGTCATCAGAGGAAGTGGTATTTTGTATCAAATCTTGGTAGAAGGTTTTTCCACACTCTATACATGAGAAAATCACAATCAGATGAATTAGGGAAAACACATTTATTACAAAAAAGGGTTAGGTATGTATGCGATAAAAATCAACTTCAATCTTTCATTTACCATTTTGCACTTTGGAGAGAAATAAATTGGAGAGCTCTAGGCAACGCAAGGGAAATCAAGTAGAAAATCAATTGTGAAGCTAATTCAACAACATATTTTGGGTTAGGCAAAAAAAATTATTTATCAAGAAAATATTTTAAAATTTTGTGATTTGAGCAAGATGAATACTCATTTAGAGGTTTAAGTTAAGTATAGACCTCATCCTAAATTTAAATTGCATCACTATACGTCTTTAAAAACCAATCCACTAGGGGAATTTTCTTTAGTTCCACACAGAGTCTTGCATACATAGGATATTAGGGTTTACATTCATGCTAATATTGAATATCTAGTAAGTTATCAACTTGAAAATATGTACAATCATCATATTGTTGATGATAATTTTAATGTGAAACCAAAACACAAAATCCTACAAACAAATAAATTCACTCTGATGATCAATTTTCTCATAATCATGGAATCAAAATGGGTTTTCTATATCTTGATTCAGGTACATGATGAGTTAATGTGGCTTACTATTCCTTTCAAAATTAACAACGAATCCATTAGTGTTGTACTCGATTTGAATTCCTCTGATGGATTACCTGTTTTGAAGTTTTTGAAAAATTAATTAGTCACCAACGCCATAGGCTCAACATATGATAAGAGAGAAATGTATGTTGATAATATTACTGATATAAATGCCATATTTGCATCTATGGTAATTGGTTATAATATTTACCACTCTAGCCAAGAAAAAATTGTATCTAGTACGATAATCCATACCGCCTACCAAATGGTGAAAGAAAATATGGAATATGATCTCTATGAATTGTTAAGGATTCAATTGATGGAAAACCTTCTGAAGATCAAGAAATATAGGGAAAATTAATTCAAATTTGGTAGTCTCCTTCTATGCCTATTTTTCTATTTCATGGAGGAAGTCTCAGGTGTTGGAAAAGTTAAATGGAAAAGGAACATTTTGGTAGATGAGCATATTTGGAATCTATTGAACAATTATATAGATATGAAGACCAGAAACAAAGATATATAGGTTTATTTGAAAACCTTCCAAACTAGCATGCAAGCTAGAGAAAGAATTCCCACAACCATTGTGGAGAAATACAAAGATTCAATCTACTTTATGGTGAAAATTGATCAGTGCATGATGGAACCAACAGATCGAAGAACCATTTGGATCATGCCTTTGGGCTACGAGGTCAAGGAAAACATCTTGGAAATGTATTCTCAACATCTGTTAAGCCAACCCCTAGATCGAGTTGAAGAAATATTTGGTACATATGCAAAAAATAACACTCAAGTTCGTGATGAGCTCAAGAAACTAGAATCAACCAAAAGGATAGGGAAAGAAGTTGAATTCATTCTAGAATTCTTAGGTATACCTTTGGAGAGGCTTAGTGAAGTTAGGGAGAAAAGGGAAAAATTTGAAGCAGCATAACAAGCTACTGAAAAGTTGTCAAAAGCACAATTTGTTGGGTCGGTAGCACCCTCTGCCCCAACAAGAACAACCAAAATCTCATCATCTCACTCAGCTCTTGCAACAAAATTTACTCTTGTGAGGAGTGATAGAAAAATATCTAGAAAGGAGCCCCAAGGAAATAAAAGAAAAAGAAAGAGAGTATATATGACTATTTCAGATGATGAGGAAGTGTAATCCAATGAAGGTGTTAAGGAAATCAAGCAATAAAGCACTAAAGTAGCAACTATGCCAAAACCCTCTGGTGTAGCTACTCAGGAAAAGAAGAAGACCAAAGCTGATTCCCTTGGTATGTCTGTTAAACAAGTTGAAAAAGTGATAATTTCATATGGAAATCTTAAGCCACTTTTGCAATGGTATGAATCTTTCTCTGAAACTGATAAAATCATTCCAAAAGAATCTACAATAGAATACATGAATATATTCAATAAAGTTTTGGTTGAAATCATGTCTAGCCTCCCAAAATATTTATATGATATTCTGCAATCAAGAATATTAAGTGCCTTAACTAAAGAAGAATAGATGAGGAAGAGAATTATTGCAAAACTATGTCTAGAAATGTCAGTGGAAGACATGAAATAATTCCTAAACAAAGAAAAAGAGAAGTTTAGAAGCCAAATAAAGGTCAATAAAATGATGATTGGAAAATAAAATGTAGTTACTCAAGAAACATAACAAATTCTAAAATAATTGCTATTAAATGACAGAACTGAAGTCATGACAGAGGAAACTCATACTAAATATATCCCATCTGACTTGATCAAAGATTAAGAAGAAGGAAACCTTGATGCTAGTGAAAATCAAGAGATTCCACTTTTGGATATCAATACAGAAATCCCCATGGAAGTTGATGCAACTATGAATTTTGAAACGACAAAAAAAACTAAAGAGAAATCAAAAGATTTAATTGAGGAAGCATTAGTTGAGGAAGAGAAAATTGATGCAAAGATGAAGTCAAGAGACACTACTGAGTCAGTGAAGAAATTATTTGTGGAGAAAAAGGAAGAAATTAAGCTAGAACTAATCAAAGGTCCGATTGACCTATCAACTATGAGCCCAATCCAGATAATGAAGGTGTCATCATTTTCTCAAGTAAAATCTTAAGAAGAGCTACTAAAATCACTTATGGAAGACAGTGAATTGTTGGCACTTGCATCCAGAGTATTGAAGAAGGTCTTGCCCTCCTTTGTAAAAGATCATACCGAATCTTTATCTTGTGAACTTAAGAGGCTCATCAACTCAATGAGTACTAATTTTGAATCTCTTCAAAATTCTATGTTGGAAAAAGTACAAAAGGAATTTGATGATAAGAGATTCAATGGACTGAAAATAGTGATATCTGAAGATAAATTCACCTTGGCTACTTGTGTTAAACACATACACGATTCCATATATGAACCAAACAAGATCTACAAATCCTGCTTGTCTATTTCAAAATTTAAAAATGCAAATGAGAAGAAGGTGAAAGACCTGGAGAACCAGTTCACAACTATCTCTAAGGAACTTGATCCTCCATCTGTTGGTATTGGAAAAGTTGAAGGTGAAGTGATATCTCTGCTAAACAAAATAAAAGGGCTAAAGTATGAAAATGATAAGATTATCTCCTAAACTTGTGAACTTAGAAGCATAATTAGTCCCAAAATTGATATGATGACAAGTGCACTAAAGGAAGGAGAAGAAACTATGAAATTCAAGGACCCAACTAGCCGAAAATCTCCAGAAATGTTGTGCTACCTAATTTGTGGACATATAGCTATAATGGAAAGTCTCAAAAGAGTTTGGGACTCAAACCTTGTGTAGTAAAAGAAATATTTTATCGACATATTTCAGTTTTTATAAAGTAATAAAGCATCACTATACATACACAATTTTGATCGATTCATTTTTGGTATGTGACCCCTACCTTTTTCATTGATGTCTAAGGGGGAGAAGTAAAGTGAACAAGGTATAACCAGCTTAGGGGGAGAATAGCCTTTTTGAAATTTTGAATTGTAGTGAAGTATATCCTTGTATTGATCTCACACTTATTCATCTTTTTCACTATGTGTTTCCATCAATGTGAAAAGGGGAGATTGTTGTAAAAGTTCATTGCATCAATAGTCTAGTGTTTTCATTGATGGCAACCCTCTGCATTGATCAAGTACACATCATTCTAGTCTACCGGTAGATAAATTGAGAATCAAAAAGGTAGAAAAAAGTATCTGGTAACTCAACACTCATTGATCTATGTGAAGATTTCAAGTTATTTTTTTGTATTGTGCACCTCAAAAATTGATCATTGGCATAGTATCTCTATTGATATTAAAGCGATGTGGCTCATATCAATTCACATGGAAATTAGAAGATTCAAACTGGCATATTCTTAGTTTTCTTGTATTAAGGCTGACTTCATGAATATACTAAGTGACATATGTATGAGGACTAATTAATAATGTATCTCCAAGTTTGTATATTTCAATTTAGGTCCTAGCCAAATTATGGATGACCATTAAGCATATGAATAACATATTTCTCATTATGTGAGATGACAATTGTGGTTTTTTTGTGTTCTATTGAAGCCGAAAAAGTGTAAGTAAATCCTATGTTGTGGATATATATGCATGATTATTCATATCATTTTGTCTATGGTAGATGTTGTGTAGATTTTTTAATTGTGAGTTAGAGAAGAGAAGAGGTTTGATAAATAATATTTTCACTTGCGCATAGAAGATCTATACAATGTGTATGAGAATAGAAAGATAGAGTTATATAACCATTCTGTAAGGTAGCAGATCTAAATATTATACTTAATCTAGAACTGTAATCAGGCATTTTAGGATACTATCATCTTAGTTCAAATATTTAGATGGTCTTAATCTGAACTCTTGGGTTGTAAGCCCTCTTTTCTTTGAGAAATAAGCTCTAGGAAATTCTCCTAAATGCAAGTGCAATCCCCTTTTGTAATCTTCATTTTTTAGTATACTTAGAATCATAATTATGGATTGTCCATCCACCATGTTTTTTCCCCTAACAAGGTTTCCACGTAAAAAATTTGGTTTTATGGTCTTCTGTTTAATTTTTTGTTCATGCTTTATGAATGAATGTTATTACTACTTGATGGATAATAGTTAATGAATTTTATTCTTTCACAACACTAATTCACCCCCCCTCTTGGTGTGGCTTGTTTCCAACAATCTTGACCACTGACCCGTGATGAGAAATCAAACAAACTTGCAAGTGTATCTTTATATTCATCACTGATATATAGATATGTGTATATGATTCTTGTGGGCTGATTACAATCACTATTTTCATCCATACAACATAATGGATCTTCATTTTCTGATATACCATTTTTATTTTGTGTATCATGTTTTGATTTTCCTCAATGTGACAACTGTTATCTTCATTTTGAAACATCAAATTATATGCATAAATAAGTAGGGGTCCTTCAATATCTTTTATCCAATCATTTACTTGATCAAATTTATGAGGTTTCAATTCTTTTGGGAAGGTACTCAACCCTAGCTCAAAGATTTCACAAAATAGATAATACATGTTGAATTTTGGTCTAAAATTTTTGGGGACTTCAAACAAGGAATCCAAAAATATTGAAAAAAAATCAGAGGGTGATTCTCCCTTATTCATCTTCATGTTAGACAATTCTTGAACAAAATACATCTTATCAATACTACTCAAATTTTTTTGATGTTCAACTTGGAGCTCACTATGATCTATATGTTGTAGTGATGGATAAATCAGGATAGAAGAAAACATCATCATCTTGAAAATAATTTGTATTGTCTAATCCATGAATTCCATTTGCATGAGATGTTCTAGGATAACCAACACTTTCAGCCATGTATCAGTAGACATGCAAAACTGACATCATACATCTCGCTTTAACTAATATCAAATCCTGCTATTAATCAATTAAAGCAATTTATTGATTAATTTACTAAGGTTCATTAAATAAATCAAAATTATTTAATCAAATCCTTAAAGTTCTTCTCATTTGATTGATCAAATTTCACCTCTTAATATCCTCCAAGTTAATTAATCTACATTAATTAACTTCTAATCATAATTATCATTCTCTAGCTTTTGACTCAACTAGAGTCAAATCTAAACTCCTAACTAACCCACCCACTTGCACCAATAAATCATTTATTTGATTTATTATTTCCTCTAATTACATTCAAAATGGAATCAAAATGGAATATTCTTCCAATTTGAATCTTCGCCCCAAAAGGGACTTGTCCCTTCCAACAAGGTTTTAAATGCTATTTGCACAAGTCAAATGGCATTTATTGCACCTTTCATCCCCCCAAAACATGTCAAGTCATTCAAATTCAAATTTGAAATTGGCACATTTGCCAATACTTGCACATTCCTCACCCTCTCACACCTTGACAAGTGGCATCTTGTCAATGGCCCATGAATGATCCCACATTCATCAATTTGGCCTCTCCTCTCTTCAAGCTCAACTATAAGTTGAAGGCTTCTCTCCTTCAAACAAGACAATAGCCACATATCCAAGCATCTACACTATAGGCAACTTGAGTTCAAGTATCTCATTGTCTATATCATTATCTTGGCAATCTAAGCTTATCAAGGATTGGGAAAGGGCATCCTTTCTACATCATAAGGAGCACCAATCCAATATGGGATAGATTTGTATTTAGGTTTTATATGCCTCCTTTGGTTTTGTTGTTTAAATGTCTCATGTAGCATATCTAACTTGATGCAATATCTCATAAGGATGTATGTTTCTGTTTATATTGTTTTTGTCATGTTAACTAACCAATTTGCAGATTTCACCATCCTACAAATGGCGCTAGAAGGAGGGCTATATTTTCGATTGTCTCATTGAGTCTATCTTAATTGCTAACTATAGGTTTATATCAGATTTATTGTTGTTTCAAAGATTGGTTTACATTGGCATGAACTTTGTTTGTCCTATCTAGATAGATGTCTTTCTATCTATTCATTCACTGCATCACAGGCCTATTCACCCCCTCTTTTTTTCTTTCGTTCTACGTTGAAAGAAAATAGTCTCTTATATAGGTGATGTTTGGAATTTTTTTTTTTGAGTAAGGAAATTATTATCTTTAAATATTGTTGCTTACTATCAACAAAGCCATCTCTTATCTACATTTATGAAATATTGGATTAGATTGAATTAACCCAGCTTACACGTATTTTTTGAAATATCATCTGGTTTATGAAGTAAAAAATTAAGCACAGCTATCACACTTTCGTAAGCATTACCATTTCCTCCTCATTGAAATAATTTTTTTTATTTTCTTGCATTGAAATCCATGCTTTAGCCGCACTTACTGGTAAACACTGTCAAAACAAAATTAAAAAAAAAAGAAGGGAGGGCTATGGGGTGAGGTGAGTATTCACTGATTATGGAGTTCTCTCGGTTCTTTAAAATCTATTTGTTGCCCCCGCCCCTCACTGTTACCAACATGAATTTCTGTAAATTCTATTGTGGACTGTAATTTCCAAATTTACATCTGTGGAACCAAGAACATCTGATGCTATCTATAGAGGATGTTTTCTGACCTTTTGAGATGTTGACTTGTAAAGCTAGTAGTGTTGGAGAGATCGAGTTTGAGGAGAAGGTGTTGAGATTAGAGCTTCGTGTGCTCGTTGACTTCATGGAAGACTATTGCGACCCTTGTAGATTAGTGGAACCAACTATTGATCAGGCTTCTGAGTGGTGTGTAGCCTGGATGTCTTGATTAACCCTGAGCCTCATACACCAAGAGCTAGTGCTTCATTGAATAGAAGAGCTCTATTTCTGTTTTTTCCATAAATCATTTCCAAGCATGATTTCTAACTTCCTTTCAACCACTCAATAATTGATTTAACACCTCTTAAAGTTGCGCTCACCATAGTCAAATTCAGATTGCAACTGAAAAATTTGTGCATTACCTGTTCTTCATTATAGAAAAAGCTAGAGGTACGCGTAGCCTAAAAGAAAATAGAAGAATCCTGCCTAAGAATTATAACCACCGGCCTGTCACTGGTTTTCTTCTTTTTGGTATTTTCAAATGCCCTTTTCATATCTGTCGTGTCTGTCATTTTCTGTCATATACAGATGATAATATTGACCTATTCATACTAATGTGGTTTATGTTTTCCACTCCCCTGCCTTCTGTGTAGACCTGTACCATTTATTGAGTTACTATCATTAGTTCCTATGTTCTTCCCAATGCTTGATGACTGGTTCCTGGGTGTTTAGAAAATAAAGAATATGATCCTAGGTGGTCCCTAGACAACAAAATAAATGAAACTCTAGTTTGGAACTGTACAAGTAAAGTCATCTTAGGTCGATTACACTGCAATGTGGGTAAGAACACTGAACACACCATCTCCAGGATTGATAATATGGTTTTATGCGAAAGTGCCAGTCATTTAATTCTTGAGCTCAAGTCAAGAATACTGCAGTCCTTTCCACTCAAATATCAATTGTAAATGTGTAGTTGGTAGTCAGGCATCAAATAAGATAACATTGGGACATGTGACCAGCATCATCAATCATAGATCACAAGCGGTCTAGCATCGACATTAGTTTTTGGTAGGTCTGTTCTTGGTACTAGTTGCAGGGAAATCAACCAATTTTTGGATCCAGCCCACTGACCAGAGATCTTAATCAATAATGTTGTTTTTTTTTTCGGATATAGAGTGGATCTCTTCTTTGACTTTGAAGCCCAGAAGAATCTCATAATGTTATGTGGGCTCGAATTAGATATTTTGAATTTCTTGGTAAATGCAAAATGGGGGGAATGTATTTACTCATGGGCCGAAATTGAATTGCATTTACACTTGGAATTGATTGTTGCTATCTCTAGCCTAAGTAGGTAATGTGCTGTCAAATAGATTCAATTTCTTATGATATGATAACATATATGTATTGGCTTCTCTTGTCTTGAACCTTGTCACTATCTTAGGTTGTTGATTGCCAATGTCCTAAAGAATTTTAAGTCTAGTTCAATTATTATTTATTGATAATAGTGGTTAATGCGCCTATTCAGGATTGATAATAGTGGTTGGGCAATTCAAAAGAAATGGGGTCTATTGTGAATTGGGATATATAAGTCATTATTTAGTTTCCCATGATCCATCAAGTCACTCACCCCTGTCATTTATTAATATGAGTCAAAGTAAACAATAAATTTTATGGGCTGATCATCATTAATAGCATTGGTAGGAATCGTAAGGGAGATTATAAAATCAGAAGTCCTTAGATTTAAGTCTATACTTTAAATGTCTATCTTTTATATTCTCTTTGACGACGTTAATGGCATTGAAAGTGGGGCTTGGTATTGTCTTCATGAGGGGTTCATCTCTTGCAGATTTTGACTTTCTTTATTTTTGAAAAGGGAAGAGAGGATTTTCATTAATGTAGAAATTTTGGCTTTTGGCATAATGTTCCTTTTTTATGTGATATAATCTTACGGCTGAGGAATAACATTATCAATTGGTGGATGGGGAGTGATCAAAATTCCTTGTATTAACATACTTCTAAAAGTTTGGTACGATAGATATTGGGGCCTAACAATCGTTTGTTTTCAAATAGACTCTACATAATAGGGGTTGACATCGGAACTGAGCATTGAAATTGAGGAAAAATGAGAAGATTAGAGTTGGAGAGAAATCAAGCATCAAAACCTAAGATCCACAAAGCATTTTTTAATGCTTATTTTAAATCTTAGAGCTTCCATTTTTTACTTTTGTTTTCTGTTTCAAACCAACTCACATTTCAATTTGGGCTTAAAATTAATCAATGACTTGATCTTTTCAAACTTGGTTAAAATTGAACCTTAGACACTTACTAGATTTTAATTTGGGATTAAAATTGAACAAGGCAACTTCACATTTCAATTGGTGCTTTTAAAACGAACTCATAATTGCTTTGAGGAATTTAAAATTGAACATGTGTACTTTGTGTTTTGTAAAATGTTTTGCAAAGTAGTGTCATTTAAAAAGGCGTATGCGCTTCTCTCGCGCTTCACGGTGATCTTGAGAATCAAAAGTCTTTTTGGTGACCCTAAGTTGCATAAAAGATTACCTCCACACTTCAATTTGGGCATTTAAAATTGAACAAAACATGCGAGTGTGAGCACGATATATTGCAGAGGTTCTCCCCTTTGTTTTTCAACGAGGATTGTGTGAACGACGGGATATGTTAGCTCGCTATTGTTTATCTTAGAGGGCCTGCCTTGTAGGAAAAAGTAATCATCCAAGGGAATGACCCAACCAGGAACACACTAAAGCCAAGCGACTTCCAACCGGTATATAAGTGTGGATTCTTGAGGAAAGTTCAAGAATCACGAGGATTATTCCGACGAGATGGATAGCAATGGACTCTCGCCGATGTTGGATAATCCCCCACGAACGGAATGCCCGAATTAGAACCCCTTGTTTAGAAATTGGCCAAAACCTTGTCTATCTTGTTGGTGCAAGAGGTCATGTCCTCTGAAGCCGCCCCACGTAACATGTGGTCTTGTTGTGGAAATGGAAAGTATGCCATGGGAGATTCATGGGTACTAATGCTTGGCTGACCCGAATAAGTGAGTGCCATGGAGGGGAGCCAGTGTGGTCAAGCATTTAGCCATTCACACAAGATATGCGCAGCTGGATTTATCCAAGTGGGAACCCAACAAGGTATTGTCTCATCAACCTAGGAGTGTGAAAGTGCTTGGAAAAAACACTTTGCTTGGATTCAAAACATTGAAAAAATGAACATTCACATGAGCCTCAAATTTCAAACACCTTGGAGGAAACAAATACCTTTGATGAATTTAAGCACTCTTGCTTTCCCTAGGAATCACATTCCTAGAGGTTTCTAAGTGTTTGAATTCTATCGTCATTTGTTTTCACTAAGGATAAACCTAGGAAACTTTTGCCCTAATTTCTTTGATTTCCACATAATGGACATTGTGGGATGAAAATGAAAGCAGCACACTAGACATATAGTTTGAAAACCTAAGCAAGCAAGTGTCTTGGATAAAAAGAACCTCATTTAACCAAGATAAGAGACAAATTTGATTACACATGTGTTTTCTAACATGATCAAAATCCAAAAAATCAAAGTTCAAGAAGCTTAGTCTTAAATCTCGTGAGGAGCGTCTTGAGAGACTTTTCGAGTTCAGAGTATAGCGTGTCCTTCAACACCGAGATCTTGTAAGTAGAAGTTTTATTCTAGGTCAAGTCTAGGATCAAATTCAATCACTTTCATCCATCTTTCAACCATCAAAATCAATCAAATTTCCATCTCACCAACAACTCTTGGAAACTTTGTAAACATCTTTTATGCTAAAATTTTAGGTGAAATCAAACCTCTTTGTTTGACTTAACACATCTAGTCAAACCATCATCTTATACACCAGTTCTCTCTTGGATAATACAACTTCCTAGGGTTTACGAGTTCAACTTGTTTGGCTTAACACACCTAGCCAAATTATCAAATCATCACCTCGTTTGACTTGACGCACTTAGTCAAACTACCATCTTGTAGGAGTTCACTCTTGGATAAAACACAACTTCCTAGAGTTTTACAATTACATTCATCACATTTTGTTTGACTTAACGCACCTAGTCAAACCATCAATCCAATCACGAATCAATCAAATCAAAGTCCTAAAATTTTAGCATTTCCTTCAAAGTTTCTTTAAGAGTTCCATTCATCCAAATCACTCATCTTTCATTATCTCATCCTCATCATCACTTTGATCCTTCAATTATCCTAGTTCTTTGCTTCTTTGAACCTAAGGTTTAGACCGATCTAAAGGATTAGAGGTTCATCTCTTACATTCTTGAAAATTGATCTTCATTTAATGGTACAAACTCGATCTCAACACAAGAGGATCATGCAATATAAATTTGATCCATCCATCATGAGCAATTCGATTCAACCAAACTATCCAAGCCTTGCAATACCATTTGATTATCAAAGCTTGTACAATGCATACATGGGAGCATTATCTCATACAAACATCAATGGTACAACGAATGTGAGTATGCCCGATCCAAAGTTTGGAACACCTTTCCCAATGATAGATTTAAATCCAAGTCCAAATCTGCAAATCTATCAACCAAATGCTCAATGCATGAGTTTTCCAAACAACATTATCCCACAAAATCCATACATACCAAGTGCAACTTTACCAAACATGACCATTTCAAATCCACACTTGGTAAACTTTGGGGTCAACATGTTTGCAAATCCCCCTAATGTTGTTCAAAATCCTAGCAATATATTGGCAACTCTATATGTTGATTCAAGTCAAGGTAACGCCATGCAAAATCAAAGTTACCTAAATCCAAGCAATATGATTCCTAACCACAACAATGTTCAATTTCAATCTATCATGCCAAATTAAAACATTATACCAAATCATCCCATTTTTCCATCGATATCGCAACAACAGATGACAACCATCCAAACGACCCCAACAATCAACACCATTCCCATTCCACCGCCACCACCACCAAAATACAGCACGACCAATTCATTCTCCATCATGTTGCAAACCGCTCAAGAAGCTTCCCGCAAAAAGGCACTCCAAGCCCAACAAGCTACACAGCTAGTTGCTCAGCAAGCACAAGCAGCTCAAGTAGTCCAACAAGCGCAAGCACAAGAAGAATTCTACGCACTATTGCAATCAATCCAAGAAGAAGTAGCACAACAAAGAGCCCAACAAAAAGCTTTGTTGGCACAAAAACAACATGACGAACAACAAGCGTTGTTGGCTCAACAACAAACATAGGCCTTACCCGCTCAACAAAGCTTGCAACAGATTCCCACTACAATTGTTGAAAACAATGATCAAGATCTATCCATCAATGAACACATTGAAGATGTTCCCATCTCATTCAATGATCAAATCATCACACACCAAGAGTCACTTTTCAATCATGATCAAAACTCACTGACTATACCCAACAATGATCCAATCCAAGAAACATTAACATCATTTGATCCTATGTTTGAGAACATTGACAATCCCTCCACCAAAATTGTTGAAAACAATGATCAAAATCAATCCATCAATGAGCACATTGAAGATATGTCTACCCCATCCATTGATCAAATCATCATTCATCAAGAGCCACTCTTTAGTGATCTATCTCAAGATGTGTTAACATTATTCGATCCCATTGACATAAACCAAGATCCATCCACCAATGATCGTGTTGAAAATGTCTCTACATCACCTAACGAGTCAGAGGACATATTTCAAGAACGTATTCCAAAGCATGATCAAAATATTCCATCAAGGCCTAGCAATGGTCCCTCCCAAGGCATATTGACATCCTTCGACCTTACAATTGAGAATAGTGAAAGAATCTTTGACACTACACTTGATCCAAATCCATTCAAAGAACAAGTGGATATTAATCTGCTTCCCATGCCTAAGGACGATGTCCAAGAACCCCTTGTAGACAATCCATCCTTTAAAATTGAACCATGTCAAGAACTTGATCAAAAGCATGGCAAAAGCAATTCCAGAATTAGTCAAAATCAAGAATTTGTATCTCCGAGATACTACAATGATCTAATGGGCACTCTTTTATCTATACAAGATGCTGCAAATGATGACCACATCCACATAGGACATACTCCTCCATCTACCCATGAGATGCTTTCTTTGGATGGACATGTGGATGATCTTCAAAAACAAGAGTCTCATACTCTTCAAATCATTACCAACGAACAAGAGTCTCCTACTCTTAAAATTTGTACACATGATCAAGATGTAGACAAATGCAGAGACATATTAGAAATGGGTCATGAAGAAGGTTTCTACAACAGTTGTGAATCAGAAAAATCATGTGAAAGCATATCAAGAATAAATCATGAGGAAGACTTTTACAATGACAGTGAATCATCAATACCTCTGGAAGAAGCACTACAAGATCAAGCCAAAGAGATCAATCAGGAATTTATCCCACATGTGGAGGATCCTATCACTTATAAAGCTAGATCACTCACCTTTCTTAGAGCAGGCTATCTCGTCAATAAAGAAGATGACACTTTTGAAGGTCCATGACAGAGCAGAGAAGGAGAAACACCTTGTTTCCAAGGGGAATCATATCCTATGGCAAATAAATTTTTTCAACAGATGAATTATCAAGGCAAAGGATTAGGCCTACATGAATAGGGTATCCTAGAACCAGTGCAGATTTTTGGCAATCCTAAACATCAAGGCCTTGGTTACTCAACAATCAAGGGATCTCAACATATCAGTAATACTATCACCATACTGGGGGCAACTTCACCTCGAGCAAACATCAACATAGGGAGCACGAAGAATCCTTATGATGAAACTGATGCCAATACTACAACCCGCCATATCACGAATCTTCATCCACCCATCACCCCATCCACGAATTGGGACCAACATCAAAAGAAAGACTTGAATCGAAGCATGAGGAACATTATCAAAGAAAAAGAAGCTAGGAAGCATGAAGGACAAGTCAAATACATATGGATACCAAAAAATACAAAGAAAGATTATCCCTATCAAACTCCATTAGTCAAAGAAACTATGGGGCAAAATAAAAAAGGGAAATGTATCCATCAAAGATTTCCACAAAGGAAAAACCAGGCTTCTCAAGCGACATACAAAGTGTATCAAGCAGTTGGTCCTAATTCCATGTACACTTCTGTATCCACCCATTATTGCTCGTTTTCCCAAGTTTAGAGAGTCAGAGGCTCCAAATTGCCAACCAATCCATATTTTATCCCTAAACACACTCCATCCACACCTCCACACATGATATCCAAGTCTCACATTGACCATGTATTGGCAGTGACCCTTCATCATAAGGATTCAAAAGGCACTCTATCGCGATGTGTGCACAAAGAAAAAGTTAACTCCGGTATCAGAAAAGCAGATCAGGGATCTCAAAAGTTGCATTCAAGTGCACATATCTTGGCAAGACAACTTCTACAAGTAGGATATCGATGGCACATTATGATAGAAGCATCAATATCAACACCACCAGGTGGTTCAGCATCAGCTTAAAATCTCTCAGAAAATACAAAAAAATCAGAAAAAGTCTTGAAAAAAATGGTCACCCTGATGAAAACTTGGCAAACAGGCATCTTGGTGACAACAAAAAAATCAAAAAATACAAAAATCCAAAGAAAAAAAAAATCAGAAAAAAAGATTGAAAACAGTAAAGAAAAAATCGTCCTCCAGTGAAAACCATTTCGGTGGCGCTTTGGACAATTACCATGATGAAAACCTGGCAAACAGGCGTCATGTGTAGAATCGAGCATCTATGTGTGCCAATTCAGGAGAAAGCATCTTATCGCATCCATAATGAAGCCAACATTCCATCCATATCATCCGTCCATCCATGAACTGTTTATCCAATCCATTTTTCATCTGCATCCAAGGTCCAAGTTACCTTGATCTTGATAAAATTTTGGAGCACACTTTACGCTTGCTTATGGTAAAAATCTTGACATGGGTCATTTTCATTGATCCTATCCTACCCAATGCTATCTGAGCCTTGAAGCGTTATCTGAATGAGCGTTCCTCTATTTGAACACCCTTATCTTATCACAAGATAATCCATATCCATTTGTATCCAAGAATCCACCCGTGGTCATTCAAACATTACTAGACACTGGGGGCAGATATTTACATCTCGCTTCAGGAGTAAATCTTGATCTATATCTTCACACTTATGTGGTGATCTGAACATTGGAAAACATAAAATCAAATTGGTCAAGGAATTTGTGAACATGAATCCAAGTCACTAGCCCATGGCATATTTTGACAAGAAGACATTCCTTATCATGCATTATCTTTCGTCGAACATTGATCCAATAATTCATATCAGTCGCGTCTAATGCACATGTCAGCGTAGCATCAAATCATCAAAGCTATTTTGTTCTAACTCAAGCTTCATCAATCTTGATCAATTGAATCCAATCAATCATCACCTTGTTTGACTTAACACACTTAGTCAAACTATCATCTTGTGCATGAGTTTACTCTAGGATAACACAACTTCCTTGGGTTTACAAGTTCATTATCATCACTTTGTTTGGCTTAACACACTTAGCCAAGTTATCAAATCCATAATCACCTTGTTTGGCTTAACACACCTAGAAAAATTATCCTTTTTGTACGAGTTTACTCTGGGATAACACAACTTCCTAGAATTTACAAGTGCATTATCACTTTTGTTTGAATTAACACACTTAGTCAAACTATCAATTCATCAATCTGATTGATCAACATTAAAGCTTGGTTTTCAACAAAATCCCAAAACAAAGCACTGATATCATATCATATCCATATCCAAATCGTCAAAATCATGCGAAAAAACTCAAAAACATTCAAAAAATCCATCAAAATTTTCAAAAACATCTAGAAAACTCATTCAAAAAATCAAAAACATCCAAATCATTCAAAAAATCCAAAAACATGTCGAAATATCATAAAATCTTCAAAAATTTCATCATTAAGTCTTGTTAGTTTTTTCTACCTTGTCGAACTACGTCGTGTCTGAGCTTGAACGTAGGCAAGGTTGATCTTTGATCATCCCACGAGACGGTTAGGTCAGTCCTTTAGGCATCCGTCGCATTGGCAATCCGTTTTCCCATCTAGTCTGCATCTTAAGTCAGTCCTTTAGGCAATAAAATGGCAATCCATTTGTCCATATTATCATCAAGTCAGTCCACCACCAGTCGAACTACGTGGTCTCTGCGTATATAACGTAGGCAAGGCTAATCTATGGATTAGCTCCCGAGACCCCTAGGATAGGTCTTTAAGTTAGTCTGTTCGTTGTAAAATCTTGAAAATACCAAAAACATTTGTAAAACATCTCAAAAATTCCAAAAACAGCCTCAAAACAATTGAAAAAACCAAAATGGTGAATCCATTTCATCTCGCTTTCACCCATGATTGTCATCGCTCATAATAAATTATCGTCGCTTTCACCCTTTGGTGAGTTAGTCAGAAGCAAGTTTAGCAGGTTCTAAAGTGAATGCCTTATCGTCAGAGTCTCAAGTCTAAGTCAGTAAGTCAACAAGTTGGTCAACTCGGAGTATCAATAGCTTATCAACCAATCAGTCGTACCAAAATCCTGATCACTACATGTCCTAGGATGAAGCTTTCCCACAATGGAAATAAGCATCAGGTACCCCACATTAGTTTAGCCTGGCTAGTGGTACGAAGAACATTAGCTTGTTTGTTTACTTTATTTTGGTCTTTTTAGACTTATCTTATTTTGCACTCATTCCAAGGACCTCTCGATGATGCCTAAACAAAACAGGTTTAGAGAGAAAGGAATGGGGCAATGATCATTATTTTTTTGCCTGCTGTGCTTGTTGGATGTTCTTGTAAAATAACTTGGCGAATACTTGCTTTGTTGGGTCCGTCCTAGCAAGGTTTTCGTATGTCAAGTGTGAACAAGAGCACTCCTATCTGATTGTCGAGTCAGAGTCCATCACACTAGGCGCAACGCCATCCTTGTTCTTAATACCTTCATGCATCGCCCCTATGTGTGTTATCAAACATAAAGAAAGTTATGCTCTTTATCTCCCATTCCTGGATAAGCAATACATCATCATCTTTCATCATCATCTCTAATAAAGTTGGCTTGTTGAAATTCTGCATCTTCTTGGATTCAAGGGTTCATCCCTCTCATTCTTCTACCTTCTTACACGCTAACAATGCTTCCATGCTGCATTCATCCTCTCATCTTGCATAATCACGTCATATCATTATAGGACAACATCATCCATCTCATCCATCTCACATGCTTAAAATAATATAGATTTGTTATTCTAAGCATCTTCCGAACATCTCATTTTCATCATCATTATCATATAGATCATATAGTCTCACAATCCATACATCCATTTTGAACCTCTTTGTCATAAGATCCACCTCAAATTGAATCTTTTCGCTCGATCTCTCGAGGGGGCAATGTACTAACGTACTTCTTTTCACTGGGGCATCCGAAAAACTCAGAAATTTTTTAATTTCGATATCGGCAACATCATTCTTTGAACCAATGCAACAAGTACATTGCTTCAAAGAGGGGCAAAATGTAGACATGCAAAACTGACATCATACATCTTGCTTTAACTAATATCAAATCCTGCTATTAATCAATTAAAGCAATTTATTGATTAATTTATTAAGGTTCATTAAATAAATCAAAATTATTTAATCAAATCCTTAAAGTTCTTCTCATTTGATTTATCAAATGTCACCTCTTAATATCCTCCAAGTTAATTAATCTACATTAATTAACTTCTAGTCATAATTATCATTCTCTAGCTTTTGACTCAACTAGAGTCAAATCTAAACTCCTAACTAACCCACCCACTTGCACCAATAAATCATTTATTTGATTTGTTATTTCCTCTAATTACATTCAAAATGGAATCAAAATGGAATATTCTTCCAATTTGAATCTTCCCCCCAAAAGGGACTTGTCCCTTCCAACAAGGTTTTAAATGCTATTTGCACAAGTCAACATGGCATTTATTGCACCTTTCATCCCCTCAAAACATGTCAAGTCATTCAAATTCAAATTTGAAATTGGCACATTTGCCAAGACTTGCACATTCCTCACCCTCTCACACCTTGACAAGTGGCATCTTGTCATTGGCCCATGAATGATCCCACATTCATCAATTTGGCTTCTCCTCTCTTCAAGCTCAACTATAAGTTGAAGGCTTCTCTCCTTCAAACAAGACAACAGCCACATATCCAAGCATCTACACTATAGGCAACTTGAGTTCAAGCATCTCATTGTCTATATCATTATCTTGGCAATCTAAGCTTATCAAGGATTGGGAAAGGGCATCCTTTCTACATCATAAGGAGCACCAATCCAATATGGGATAGATTTGTATTTAGGTTTTACATGCTTCCTTTGGTTTTGTTGTTTAAATGTCTCATGTAGCATATCTAACTTGATGCAATATCTCATAAGGATGTATGTTTCTATTTATATTGTTTTTGTCATGTTAACTAACCAATTTGCAGATTTCACCATCCTACAGTATCCTCTCATCATTGAATATTTCAATTTTTTCTCAATATCCATGGAAATTTAATATGCCTGATGTAATGTTGGAGGCTCTTTATCTCTAAGAAAATAGATAATTTCTTCATCAAATGTACCAAAATGTACAATCAGACACACTGCATCATTTGGTCTCATTCTTTTAGGAATGTAACTTAATGTTTTTGAAAATCAAAGATTGAAGGTTGGGACCAAGTCATCTTCTTCTTTCTGGATGTTATTAAGTGTTTGTCTCACTCAATGTGGAATAATTATTTCTCCAAAATCTTCTATGAGTGCTACCATGAACTCATTCCATGAAGAGATAGAACAAACTGGAAAATATGAAAACTAGTCTCTAGAATCTTTCTTCAGAGATTAAACAAAGAACTTCATGACAACGTCTTCATGACTTATCTCAAAATCTCCCACCAAATCAGAAAATTCTTGGAGATTTTGAGATGCTAGTTTTGATATTTTCCCTTTGAACTTTGGAAAACATTCCATAACTTCATTAGGAACAGGGTTTCAGAAACCTTGAATACCATTAAAATTCAATGGTGTATATCTTTCCATAGAGATTCTTCTTTGATTTCATGAAAGGGTTTGTGCACTCTTCATGTTTACTTCATGCACCCCACATGGATGTACAAGTTAATGATACATTTTCTTACAACCCTTTACAGACTTCAACTATCTTGACTCTATAGTTGATCACTACCCTATTCCATGATTTTGTCATGATCATAAAATATTACAATGCATATCTCAAATACAAATACATCTAAGATCTCTTTAATTGGTAGAACAAGCATACTTCTTCATTACAACATAGAAGCTTCAAATTATAGCTTGTAAGTATGAAAATTATAACTATCATTCCCTTTGTTGGTGCTCATTTCACTCAATAGGGAATCAACATTACTTTTATATTTCTTAAAATGGCACCCATATAGATCTATTTTATTTTTCAAATCAAAACAAGGGAAACTACCTCAATATATTAGTAGGTATCATAATTTATTAGGTTATTTTCATAGAGTCACCACCTCCTTTGTAGAGGAATAAATACTTCAATAATATGAAGTATTTTTTCATCGGTTGGTTTTCACTTTAAGTTAATTCTTCAACACTTTCCATTGGTACAGAGTTCTTTAGAGTTGTCACTCACTCTTAATGAGAACTTTTAATTGAGAACATCTAAGACTCTACCGAGGCAAGATGATTTACCACAACTATCTCTTCAAATAAGTCCCCAGTAGAGTCACCATTTATTTTTGTTAGTTTATTAGAATAAAACTTATTCTCACCACAAACCTATGAAATTTCCAAGGACAATTATGAGTAAGGGAAAGGATTGGACAACACATAAGTAAAGGATTTTGGGTCTTTACTTCTTCACTTCAAGCTCTATGAAACCTAGGAGGGTGATCCTAAACAACTGTGTTCATAGATACTGGTGTCATTTTAGTATCAAAACACAAAGCAAATAGATTATTCTCCTTAAATGTTTAAAAGAACCATAGCCTGAAATTTTGACCAACCTTCAAAGTAGTGATTAACTTGAACAAAAGAAGATATAATTCCTTTAACACTCCTACACACCAAGAAAATAAAAGAAAAATTAATTTAATTATATTATGTGATCATCAATTGAGTTGGTTACCCCAATCAGAGCATGAATATTATACTAATCCAATGTCATATTTTAGGAAACAAAGTCTAACCACAAACCTATATGATTAGATAACAATTTTGTATTTAAAAAAAATACCCACAACCTTCAAAATACTGCATTATAATATTTTCACTAGATATTTCCATAATTAACTTCTTACTATCATCCTCACACAGATTATATCAAATCCACTATTAAGTTCAAGCATTTACATAAATTCTTTGAATGGATAAGTGAGAATAAAACAACACATCTATTGAAATTCAATAGAGAAAATAAGATAACCATTGATTATCATATTCATAGCTTGTATAATTTGTATACAAGAGAGAAAATGTATAGAAATGTAATATTACCTAGTTATGGTCTTGTTATAAAAAACTATACATATTGGTTGATCCCTTTCTAGAATGTATTACTGAAAAAATTAGTATCCATTTCCCTTGTATCTATTTCCTTTTAAAATAACTACCTATTGACCTCTCAACTTCTTGAGCTCTTGAACCCCCTTCTTTTGTAACTAACCTTAGAATCCCTTTTATAAGACAAAGGAGAAACAAGCACCAGGTTGAGTTACATTTTCCATTTCATTTTGTTTTCATTGTAAACTAAACTTCAATAGAAAACAAGGGAATATTCCCCAATTGATTTGGGGAATCATCATTTTAATTCAAATGAAAACAAAAATAGAGTTCAAGAAACTGTTAATTAAAGCAACCCCGCTAGTCTTCAAAAAGTGTCATTGCAGTAGCATCAAAACATGTAAATCCACTCCACCCCAAGAAACGTCATAATCATCAATAAAATAATAAATGACTAGAGACCCACTTCGTAACACACTAACCAAATAAAGAAGAATAAAACACAGAATCCAAAATTTTGAGCACCCACCAAGGAAAGAAATAGGATGTTACTTTTCCTTCTCACTGACAAAGTAGGTGTACCCACTCGGTGTCCTTATTTTCAATGAAGTATCCATCACCACCTCATCGTTAGAGTAAATCCAATCCTTCATGGCCATGAGATATTGAGAGTAGGAAGAATTAGTCTCATTTCAACTGTTAAAAGAATCATTAGAGAACTCAATGGGAGAACGATGATGTGCCATGTAAGTGTGGTGATACCCATTTCTTCTAGCAACTTCCTTCCTAATCATCTCAACTTTCTTATTCTTTCCTTTCACCAATTCCTCTGAGATAGTTCAACCCCTAAGGTGATAAGCACATTTCAAAACACCATGTTCTCAATCTTTCATAGATTTTTTTCTTTATTGGTACTACAGGTATCTCTGATCCACCTTGTTCATCCTAAGGAGAAGACACCTAAAATTATAGAGGATTAAGCCTCTCGGACTGATGGACCATGTTGATGTTCACACTTACCTTTCCCATCCTCTTACTTTTACACTTGCTAAAAAGTTCTCAGAACACAATTAAAACTCTACTTAGATGTAACTAAATCAAAGTCACTCCCTCTCTCAAAATTCATATTTTTTACAATTAGATGGTGGGATTAATCAACAAATTTTACCTCATTAAATAGAGAAATTGGTGTTTGTTTGCATTAATTTTCTAGGAAATCAATTAACCTTGTTTTAAATCTCAACTATTGATCATATTTTGAACCAAACCAATGGTTAGATACTCCAGATTATTAATGATAGAAAAATTAAACACATGTATTTGATACTCATCCAAAATCAACAGACTTGAGTGAGATAAGTATTTCCTTAACTTGCATGTTAACCATACACTTTATTTCCCAACCAGACATTTTATGTCACATTTACTCGCTTGTAATTCATCATAGCAGGACAATGGGGAACGATCATGATTTATCTTCAAAAAATTTGCCTGTACCTTGTCTTACTTCAATTTTACCTTCCCACGTGTACTAGCCTCTAACAGATTTCATGACCATAAAATTGTTTATCAATATCATAGGCATGCTTAAGAATTAGTTCAAAATTAGTGTTTTTTTTTATCTTGGAACTATCTCAACTAATATCTCCAACTATATCCATCATTATCAAGAGATTTCTAAGTTTTTAGGAGTACTATTCGACACTTGCCCACACACTTGTTGGAAAGTCTAGAACACAAGAGAAAACTCAAGTGATGGTTGGGAGTGGTCAAGACTTCCCCATGTCACAAACCATCTACCGTTAGTTTTAATTCTTTAAAATCAAATCACCATTCCCAAGACCTGGCAGATCTCACATAATGACAATTGTTACTCTACCTGCTAACCCATGTGACTATCTTTCTTTATTATTTAAAATGGATGGGCATGCGAGGAATAGCTTTGAATATAACATATGTCATGACATATGTCATTGGTTTTCACTAGGAGAACATCCACTGCACTATGGAGATATTGGTCCCACCATTAGGTAATACCATGTGGCCATTACCCACTAGCTCATTTCCTTAAAATATTATCAAATAATTCAAGATGAGTGCACAAGAAGATGTAGAGATATAGCCAAACCTTCAATTTCTCAACAATTCATCTTCTTAGATAAGTGTCACTCATATTTACCAAGAAGACTAGGCCCACCAGGATACTAAAAAAGTGGTCGATGCCCACCAGCCTATGTGAATAAAATAAGAAGAAATAAACCAACACAGGCACACGGGGAACAATTGGGATTAATTCCCATGACCAGATGACCAACACAAAGTTATACTTCTACACATGTTGCAAATCTTAATCATATAATGGGCCATCTCTACATAAAAGATACACTAACCCATAAAATCAAAGGCTGAGGATTTAAATCTTAAATATCAAGTCTTCCATCACAAGAAATTTAAGACCAAGAAGAACTTAAGGTGACCAAAAAACCTAAGACTAGGGGCCGGTAAGACAACAACTACAATGGAACAAGTGACAACTTAAGTGACCAGAAATAAGGAAAGAATGTCAATACAATTTGAAAATATATGAGGGTTTTTGATTTATAGCCCAATTTTGGGAAGTTGTAAGGATATAAAACCCTATCCTAGTGATGAGAATATGACGTAAAATTAGAAACAAGGGACCAAGCAAGACTTTGCAGAACCTTCAAGGTGGAACCAAAAAATGTTTTTTTGAGGGTTTTCATCAGAATCTTCTTTGGTTGATGTGGATGAGAGATTTGGGTGTTGCTATAATGACGAATAATTTATTTATGAGGGTTGTCTCATATTATTCAACAAGCTATATGGATTTTTTCTTTTTCTTTCCCCACATTTTACAATGAGAAAATATAACCATCTGGGGGAGTTCCTGAAATTAAAATAAAATTGAGATGGTAATTTGGCCTAATACTTATCGCTCCCATAATTCTATAAATAGGATTTTAGGCTAGTTATAGACATTCAATTTTTTATTCTCAAATGGTCTAGTTTGGAAAACTAAGATCATGTAAGAGCTATCTGCAAATTCATGCATAGATGAATAGATTAGTATGGAGTCTAGGGTATAAGTCAATTTGTAATGAACTTAATTATTTTTACAGTAGAAGTTGTATATAAATGAAAATGATAGTTTGAAATAATATTCTATCCTATGTATTATCTCTTCTAGATTATAAATGAAATGGTTAAGGATCTTTTTTTTTGTTTTCAATTTTTTTAATTAAATGATTGATTTTATTTTTGCGTCAATTCAAAGAAACGATTAAATTCTTAAGTAAGATTATAGGTTTGTGAGGGGAAATTCTAGGATCAAGCTAAGTAGTTTTTTCTTTGATATATTGAGTTGAATATTGTAATGCAACATTTCAATGGCCCATGAATTATTGATTCATATTTCTAAGATATTATAGGTTGTTACAAATGTGACTCCATTACCCAAAGACAAGGCACTGGTTTGTTTGTTTCATTAGCTTGAATATAAATGGGTCATTTTTACATTTAACCAAGAGCTTCAAATGAGAATGAAAATCATCTAAATACCTTTAATCACAACGTATCTATATGAGATGTTACTTATTCCTTGCTTTAGGTTGTAATTTGCTTAAGGGTCAACCGAATCCTTGAGGGATTCTATTTATTTGCAATTGAAAGGAATATATATATATATTTCTTCTAATGATCAAGATATAATGACAAAAGAATAATTAATTGAAAATTATCTAGATTATCCTAATAGGTTTCATAGATCCCAAAGAGTAGAGGTCTAGCCTAGCAATGTAGTGCCTATTTGTTGGAAAATCCTTGCATGTAATTATCGTTGGATTCTAAAAAATTCATAGGTAAATGGTGAGATCAAGGTTGGTTCTAAAAAAATAACCAACAAATTGGCAACTCTACTAGGGAATGACCTGAGAAATCTATGATAGAAGATCATCTTTCCTTAAAGATTCATTGAAGTTTTAGGTCAAAGTGTAAATAGAGATCCATAACCATATAATTTATAAGAGTCAAATATTTCCAAGTGAATTCATCTTGCAAGTCTATCTTTGATGTCAAGTGATTCAATTCTTATAAATATTGCAAGAATTATTTGTCCCTTGAAACTGGAAAACCCTATCAAGATCTACCATGATAGCATGAGTATTCTATAATTTCTCACTATATGTGAGTTGTGACTTTGAGATCTCTACACCACTTTGTATTATTTGAGATCTTAAAATAGAATGATAAATCTATTGAGAAAAGATAAGGTAGACTTGAGCTAACATAATAA
>CM021104.1:69442963-69609686 GCA_007115665.2 Sequoiadendron giganteum | reverse complement strand
AAAATGTAGACATGCAAAACTAACATCATGCATCCAATTCTACTATTAATCAATTAAAGCAATTTATTGATTAATTTCCTAAGGTTCATTAAATAAATCAAATTATTTAATCCTTATGTTCTTCTGATCTGATTTAATAAATCAAACTAATTTAATCAAATATCAAATCCCTAAAACTCCTCAAGTTAATTAATCTACATTAATTAACTTCTAGTCATAATTACCATTCTCTAGCTTTTGACTCAACTAGAGTCAAACCCAAACTCTTAACTAACCCACCCACTTGCACCAATAAATCATTTCTTTGATTTATTAATTCTTCTAATTACATTCAAAATGGCATCAAAATGGAATCCAAAATGTAATATGGATTCTGAGCCCATTGAAATGGAATGGAAGGAAGGAAGGAGGATGGAGGAATGGATGGAAGAGAATGAGGAGGAATGGAATGGATCTGAAGGAATGGAGGGAATGGAAGGAATGGACGGAGGAATGGAATGGAGGATGGATGGAGGAAGGAATGGAATGGGAGGAAGGATGGAAGGAATGGACATGGAATGGAGGAAAGATGGAAGGAATGGACGGACAGGAATGAAAGATGGAAATGGACATGGAAGGAATGGAATGGAATGGAAGGATGGATGGAATGGATGGAGGAATGGAATGGAATGGAATGGATGGATGGATGGAATGGATGGAATGGATGGAGGAAGGAATGGAATGGAAGGATGGAATGGATGGAAAGGAGGATGGAGGAAGGAATGGATGGATGGAATGGAATGGAATGGAATGGAAGGATGGAGGAGGACGGATGGAAGGAATGAAGGAAGGAGGATGGATGAATGGAAATGGAATGGAATGGAAGGAAGGAATGGGGCTGGAAGGAATGGAGGATGGAATGGATGGAAGATGGATGGAATGGAATGGAAGGAATGGAAGGAATGGAATGGAATGGACGAAGGAATGGAATGGAGGAATGGCGGAATGGAATGGATGAAGGAAGGAAGGGACGAATGGAATGGACCGGATGGAATGGAATGGACCGGATGGAATGGAATGGATGGAATGGACCCGGAGGAATGGATGGAGGAAATGGATGGATGGAATGGAAGGATGGAATGGAATGGAATGGAATGGAATGGATGGATGGACGAATGGAGAATGGATGGAGGGGACCGGAATGGATGGATGGACGGATGGAATGGAAGGAATGGAATGGAATGGAAATGGAATGGAATGGACCGGCATTACCCACTAGCTCATTTCCTTAAAATATTATCAAATAATTCAAGATGAGTGCACAAGAAGATGTAGAGATATAGCCAAACCTTCAATTTCTCAACAATTCATCTTCTTAGATAAGTGTCACTCATATTTACCAAGAAGACTAGGCCCACCAGGATACTAAAAAAGTGGTCGATGCCCACCAGCCTATGTGAATAAAATAAGAAGAAATAAACCAACACAGGCACACGGGGAACAATTGGGATTAATTCCCATGACCAGATGACCAACACAAAGTTATACTTCTACACATGTTGCAAATCTTAATCATATAATGGGCCATCTCTACATAAAAGATACACTAACCCATAAAATCAAAGGCTGAGGATTTAAATCTTAAATATCAAGTCTTCCATCACAAGAAATTTAAGACCAAGAAGAACTTAAGGTGACCAAAAAACCTAAGACTAGGGGCCGGTAAGACAACAACTACAATGGAACAAGTGACAACTTAAGTGACCAGAAATAAGGAAAGAATGTCAATACAATTTGAAAATATATGAGGGTTTTTGATTTATAGCCCAATTTTGGGAAGTTGTAAGGATATAAAACCCTATCCTAGTGATGAGAATATGACGTAAAATTAGAAACAAGGGACCAAGCAAGACTTTGCAGAACCTTCAAGGTGGAACCAAAAAATGTTTTTTTGAGGGTTTTCATCAGAATCTTCTTTGGTTGATGTGGATGAGAGATTTGGGTGTTGCTATAATGACGAATAATTTATTTATGAGGGTTGTCTCATATTATTCAACAAGCTATATGGATTTTTTCTTTTTCTTTCCCCACATTTTACAATGAGAAAATATAACCATCTGGGGGAGTTCCTGAAATTAAAATAAAATTGAGATGGTAATTTGGCCTAATACTTATCGCTCCCATAATTCTATAAATAGGATTTTAGGCTAGTTATAGACATTCAATTTTTTATTCTCAAATGGTCTAGTTTGGAAAACTAAGATCATGTAAGAGCTATCTGCAAATTCATGCATAGATGAATAGATTAGTATGGAGTCTAGGGTATAAGTCAATTTGTAATGAACTTAATTATTTTTACAGTAGAAGTTGTATATAAATGAAAATGATAGTTTGAAATAATATTCTATCCTATGTATTATCTCTTCTAGATTATAAATGAAATGGTTAAGGATCTTTTTTTTTGTTTTCAATTTTTTTAATTAAATGATTGATTTTATTTTTGCGTCAATTCAAAGAAACGATTAAATTCTTAAGTAAGATTATAGGTTTGTGAGGGGAAATTCTAGGATCAAGCTAAGTAGTTTTTTCTTTGATATATTGAGTTGAATATTGTAATGCAACATTTCAATGGCCCATGAATTATTGATTCATATTTCTAAGATATTATAGGTTGTTACAAATGTGACTCCATTACCCAAAGACAAGGCACTGGTTTGTTTGTTTCATTAGCTTGAATATAAATGGGTCATTTTTACATTTAACCAAGAGCTTCAAATGAGAATGAAAATCATCTAAATACCTTTAATCACAACGTATCTATATGAGATGTTACTTATTCCTTGCTTTAGGTTGTAATTTGCTTAAGGGTCAACCGAATCCTTGAGGGATTCTATTTATTTGCAATTGAAAGGAATATATATATATATTTCTTCTAATGATCAAGATATAATGACAAAAGAATAATTAATTGAAAATTATCTAGATTATCCTAATAGGTTTCATAGATCCCAAAGAGTAGAGGTCTAGCCTAGCAATGTAGTGCCTATTTGTTGGAAAATCCTTGCATGTAATTATCGTTGGATTCTAAAAAATTCATAGGTAAATGGTGAGATCAAGGTTGGTTCTAAAAAAATAACCAACAAATTGGCAACTCTACTAGGGAATGACCTGAGAAATCTATGATAGAAGATCATCTTTCCTTAAAGATTCATTGAAGTTTTAGGTCAAAGTGTAAATAGAGATCCATAACCATATAATTTATAAGAGTCAAATATTTCCAAGTGAATTCATCTTGCAAGTCTATCTTTGATGTCAAGTGATTCAATTCTTATAAATATTGCAAGAATTATTTGTCCCTTGAAACTGGAAAACCCTATCAAGATCTACCATGATAGCATGAGTATTCTATAATTTCTCACTATATGTGAGTTGTGACTTTGAGATCTCTACACCACTTTGTATTATTTGAGATCTTAAAATAGAATGATAAATCTATTGAGAAAAGATAAGGTAGACTTGAGCTAACATAATAAAGTACCCTGATGGGAAGCTAGAGAGAAAATTTCAAAGGACTCCAGTATTATGTTGAGAGAGTTAGAGCATTTACTCAATCATAACATCTGGTTTATATTTTGAGTATTTAAACATGGAAAAGGTTTTATTATAGAAAATATAAATGATTCATGTGTGACTCTAATATTGTAGAAGACTCCAAGTGAAATCAACCTTGGAAAGAGACTTCATATTGTTGAATTTTATTCCTTTGTAGAAGGAGGTGGTGACTCTACACAGAGAACCTGATGACAGATTCAGATCTACAAAATTTTCTAGTCAGAAAAATAATTCAAAGCAATTGCAACATATCCAGGTATTCCCCTATTTTGGTTTTCAAGAAGCATAAATTTATGTGAAAAATATGTTGAGCGATTTGGAAAAAAGTTTGGTTCACTATTAAGAAATTTGAGCACTAATAATGAGAATGGTAGTGGTAACTTTACATACTTCTAAGATATAATTTTAATTTTCTATATTATGATGAAGAATTATTCGTATCTTTAAAATCTACCCATTAGAAAATCCAATGCATAGATGTATTTGAGTCATGCATTTTACAATCATGATTAAATAAAGAAGTAAGGTAGTGAATGATCAACTATGAAGTTGATATTTGAGGTTTTGTAAAGGGGTACAAGAAAATATACCATTCCCCTATATCTCCCTATATAATATCAAGAAAGAACATGTAGGATATGCATTTGTTGTCATGCCATCAAATAAATTTCTCTATTGGGAGGTATAGGTCATTGAAATTTAGTGGTATCCAGGGTTTTCCAAACTTTTTTCCAAAATTCACAAGACAAGGTTTTGAATCAGCTTATAGACATTTGCTTACAATTATGGATTTGATGGGAGATCGGAAGGATGCAATAATATAATTTATAGAAGAGTATGAATCCTTCTATGAGGATGATATAGAAGAATTTTATTCAGAAGAAGGATGGAATAATATCAATTCTCAAGAAATATTCTCCTCAGAAGTGGATGAACAAGTCCACTATGAGGGAAACCTGGAACATTTGCAATCCAGTTATATCAAAACTTGAGTGTGCTAGAATTATGAATGATGATGATTTTTAAGATAATAATGTGTTTGTTCAATATCCCAAGCCTAAGAAAATTTCTAACAATGGTTAAAATTGTGGTACAAACTAGCATGATCATGTCATAGTTTTCCTAATTGTCTAGATGAAGCAGAAATGGAATATGCAAGATTTTTGAAAAGACTAGACATGATTGTTTTTGATAGAATTTGTTGATGAGGAAAGGGATGAAGAATTTGTTTAGATTATAATTAAAATTTAACATTTGATTCAGCACACCTATCAGTCAATTGTTCACATGAGTGCTTGGTTACTGACCCTATCAAACCTAAGCTATTTGAGCCATCCTTTCAAAACAATTGCGTTGAGTTGGATAGTGATTTGAAGAATGAATTATACCATGTTAATAAACCTTAAATGGAAGTTTTATTTGATGCATGGTATGTTTGGACAATTTTCTTTGTATTAATGGTCATGATATTCCCAAGAGAAAGGATACTATAGATTTTACCGAACCACTATTCCAAAGTAGTGGATCATATGGCAATATGATAGGTTTACATTGCTCAAGTGAATGTGAACACCAATTTTAAAATATGGTTGTGTATGAACATTTCTCATTCATCACACAAGATGAATTCTTGCTTGGTATGGAAAAAAAATCAAAGGATTACCCTAGGGTTTTGTATGAGCCATCTATTAGTTTTGGGCTATTAGAAGTGGAATATGAAATTTTTGATTTGGTGGAGTATGATTGTGAACTAAGACATATAAAATGATACATTGATTATGGATTCCAGTTAATTTCTAATTGTAGTTTTTCAGTTGGACAAGGTTAATGATGACAATGGTAAGTTTAAACATTTGTCTATAATGGTTAATTATGTTGGCCGCAACATGATTAGTTGGTGGGAAATTCATGGCAATGTCTATGGTCATGGTGTAATGCAGACAACAAAAAATAAGGTTTTTGATAGGGGAAAACGCTACTCCTAATTTTTTTCGAGGATTGGGGCCACCAAGTGAAATTGAGGACTGGTGAGATACACTTCTAGGATGAGATCCTTCACATCAAAAGAGGCTTCAAATAAAATTGGAGGTTAGATCATTTTGTACAATCATGTAAATATTATAAATATGTTGTTTGCTTTGCCTTGGTCTTCTTGCCTTGTTTGGGTAGGTCTTGTTTTTGGTTCTCTGTGCATGGTTTTCTTCACCTAAGATTCTTGGATCTCACTATTTTCTATACGAACAATTTTTCCCAATAGGAGCCACTAATGGAACCCTAAAAATTATTTGTGTTCCATCTCTAAATTCTCTAGAATTTGGTTAATCCCATGGCTTTAGTCTTAGGGTTTTATCTTTTATCATTTAATTTTAGGGGTTTTTGTTGATAATTTTTTTCAAAGACCTTATGTCTATCGCCATTTGAAATTTTATATTTTTCCATTGACTTGTTATTCCCATTGTCGATCATGTTAAAATTAACCTGAGCAATTGAATTTTTTTGAGTAACCGACCCCATATGGTTAGGATCTCCTTTACTTGTCGTTGAATATTTTTATCCGCTTAGGTCCCTAAAATTTCTTTACTTTATAAGGGTTGGTCTATCGGTCTTGTTTGAAATTTACATTGTTCGATATAATTATTTCTTTCTCTTTCAATCCTTATAATGCATGGTCCTAGGAAGTCCCCTTTGTTAAACACAACCTGGTGCACGTGTTTATTTCTAATCATTTGGATCATCGCTTGCTGGTAAATTCATTCTCATCACTGGGTTCTTTTCTATGATAATCAATGTGCTCTTGGGTTCCTCTTGTATTTTTTTATCATTGAATTATTTTGGCCCTTTGGAACCATTACAGTGATTCATGATGGACATCATCTTCTCTTTTTATCACTTCATCACCAAAGTATTTCAATTTTTTTCTCAATTACTATGATGACAAATGGGAATGGATTGAAGGGAACAATATGATTTGGCCACATGTATGAGGTAGATACTATCTCTAGTTTTCCCATCACTGAAGGCACCCTCGGCTCCAAGATAGTTTCAGTGTCATCCAATGGTTAGTGGGTATATTATGGCATCCCTAAAATTTCTCCTCGTTGAAACACCTATGTAGTATTCTTTCCTTTCTGTAGCAAGTGATGGGGGGTATATAAATGAATATTCCATTTAGTGAGGTATTTTTGCTTGTCACCAAATTTGAAAATGATATAAGGACTATAAACACTCAAATAATCAACTGACATAATGCATCAAAGTCCGCTTGAATTAACATCAATTATTTTGCTAATCAATTAAAGAAATTTATCTGATTAATTCACTAATGTGCATCATATTTAATAAAATAAATCAATTTATTTAATTAAAGTCCTAAAGGTCCTCTCATCTGATTTGATAAATAAAATTGATTAACTAAAATGTCAAAACCTCTAAAATGCCTCCAAGTTAATTAAGTTTGAATTAATTGACCTCAAATCCTAATTACCCATCCTCTAGGTTTTGACTCATCCTGGGTCAAACCTAAATGCTTGACTAACCCACCCACTTGCACTTGAAATTAATTTTATTTAAATACCCCTATTTTCCCTCACAAGGCATATTCCCAAGGAATATTCCTTCATTTACTCCACTTATGTTTCTTGCTTTGGTCTGGTCTTCTTGCCTTGTCTGGGTAGGTCTTGGTTTTGGTTCTCTATGCATGGTTTGTTTCACCTAAGATTATTTTATCTCACTATTTTCTATACGAACAATTTTTCCCAATAGGAGCCACTAATGGAACCCTAAAAACTATTTGTGTTCCATCTAAAAATTCTTTAGAATTTGGTTAATCCCGTGGCTTTAGGCTTAGGGTTCTATCTATTATCATTGTTTTAGGGGTTTTTGTTGATAATTTTTTTAAGACCTTATATCTATCTCCATTTCAAATGTTATATTTTTCCATTGACTTGTTATTCATTTTGTTGATAATGTTAAAAGTAACCTAAGAAATTGATTTTTTTTTAGTAACCGGCCCCATATGGTTAGGATCTCCTTTACTTGTCATTGAATCTTTTTATCCGCTTAGGTCCTTGAAATTTATTTATTTTATAAGGTTGGTCTATTGGCCTTTTTTGACATTTACATTGTTTTCTATAAAAAAATTGGGCTCTTTCAAGCCTTATCACGCATGGTCCTAGGAAGTCCCCTTTGTTAAAAACAACCTGGTGCACATGCTTATCTATAATCATTTGCATCATCGCTTGCTGCTAGATTCATTCTCATCATTGTGTTTTTTTCTACGATAATCAATGTGCTCTTGGGTTCCTCTTGTATTTTTTGATCATTTAAGTATTTTGGCACTTTGGATCCATTACAGTGACGCATGATGGACATCATCTTCTATTTTTATCACTTCATCACCAAATTATTTCAAAAAAATTCTTAGTTACAATGATGAGAAATGGGAATGGATTGAAGGGAGCGATATAATTTGGCCACATGTATGAGGTTGGTACTATCTCTATTTTTTCCATCGCTCAAGGCACCGTCAGCTCCAAGTCAGTTTCAGTGATATCCAATGGTTAGTGGGTATATTATGGTATCAATGAAATTTCTCCTCGCTGAAACACCTATGTAGTCTTTTTGCCTTTCTCCGACAAGCGATAGGGGGTATATAAATGAATATTCCATTTAGTGAGGTATTGTTGCTTGTCACCAAAGTTTAGAATGATAAAAGGACTATAGACACTCAAATAATCAGCTGAAAGAATGCATCTAATTCTGCTTGAATTAACATCAATTATTTTGTTAAATAATTAGAGAAATTTATTCGACTAATTCATGAATGTGCATCATATTTCAATAAATTAATTAATTTATTTAATTAAATAAATAAAGGTCCTCTCATCTGATTTGATAAATGAATTGATTAAATAAAATGTCAAAACCCCTAAAATGCCTCCAAGTTAATTAATTTTGAATTAATTAACCTCAAATCCTAATTACCTATCCTCTAGGTTTTGACTCAACCTGGGTCAAACCTAAATGCTTGACTAACACACTTGTTTGCACTTGAAATTCATTTTATTTAATTACCCCTATTTTCCCTCACAAGGCATATTTCCAAGGAATATTCCTTCATTTACTCCACTTATTTGACTTTCTTGCCCAATCCATTTCCCTCTAAAATGTCTCAACCACTTTCATTTAATGACTCTTACAAATACATTAATCTCTCTTACTCATCTTAAATCCTCAACCACTTGCACATTCTCCAAAATATGCTCATTCCTCCTCCACTAGCATGTTGACAAGTGGCACCTTGCCATTGGCTGATTTTTATTCCCACATTCCTCCCATCTCTCCACTCTTCAACTCTTCAACCTATAAATAGAATCCGCTTTTACATGAAATAGGAAACTTGAAGAAAAAAATGATCCACAATCTGAGTATTTATACTATAGTCACTTTGCTTTCATCTTGCATATTAATCTCCATCACTTTCATTTTGCATCATTATAATATGAAGCTTGTCAAAGAGGTGGGAAAGGGCATCTTTTTCACATCAAAGGTGCACCTCTTCCACTATGAGATAGAGACATTACATGATAAGTATTGGCATTGGAGTTGAGCATCAAAGTTAACAAAGGAAACAAGATTGGAGTTCGAAAATTTGAGCATTGAACTTGGACATAATAAAATCATTTTTAAGTGATAATTTTAATAATCTCAGGTTTCCATTTTCTTCTTTTATTCTCTATTTTAAGCGAACTCACTTATTTTTGGTGTTTAAAATTAACCATTTATTTGAAATTTTCAAGTTGGTTAAAATTGAACCTTAGAAACATACTAGATTTAAATTTGGCCTAAAATTGAAAAATCAACTTCACACTTCATCTTGGTGCTATAAAACAAATACATTACTGCTTTGAGCTCTAAAATGAACATGTTTTTTTCATGTTTTTTAATGTCTTTTACAAAATAATATCATTTGAAAGGTGTATGCACTTCTCTCACGCTTCATGATGTTCTTGAGAATCAAAAGTCTTTTAGTGATATTAAGTTGTATAAAATATTGCCTCCACACTTCGGTTTGGGTTTGTTAAAATTGAACAAATATTGCTTGTGTGAGTTAGGTATATAGCATGTTTTCTCTCTTTGTTCACAAATAAAGATTGATCGAACTATGGATATCCTTGCTCTCTATTGTTCACCTTTAGAGGGTCTTCTTGGTGGGGAAAATTAATCACCCTAGGGAATGACCCAACCGGGAACATGCTAAATCCAAGTGAATTCCACATGGTATATAAGTGTGTGTACTTGAGGAAAGTTTAAGTATCACAAGGATTGTTTTGACAAGAACGGAATCAATGGTCTCTTTCCAAAATGGATGATCCCCCATGAATGGAATTCCTGTACTATAACCTTTTTTATAGAATGTGAAATCCCTATGTATTTGTTGGTGCAAGAATGGTCGTTCTAAAGTCATCCCATGTACTTATGGTTCAAAGTAGAGATGACAATTTTTTCATGGGAGATTCATACAAACTAAAGCTTGGCTGACCCGATAAGTGTGTGTCATGGAGGGAAGCCGGTGTGGTCAAGCTTTTAATCATCTTATTTGAATAAGCATAGCTGGATCTATGCAAATGGGAATTCAACAAATATTATCTCATTTTATCCTAGGGTTGTGCATCATTTTTGCATCAAAACACTTTTCTTGGATCTATAATGTTGGAAAACAAACATACCAAAAAATCCTCAAAATTTCAAACACTTTAGGAGGAGAAAATACGTTTGACAAATCCAAGTGTTATTGTTTTCCCTAGGGATTTATCCTTAGAGGCTTCTAGGCATTTGTATTTAAATCTTAATTTACTCTCACTAAAGTCAACATAGGGAGCTATTGCCTTGATTTTATTTATTTCTAAATAATGGATCTTATGGGATGAAAAGAGATTAAGACATTAGGAATTCAATTTTAAATCTAATCAAGAAAGTGTTTGTGGTAAAAAGAACCAATCTCAGCAAGATAAAAGTCAATTGGACCTCACATGTGCTTGATTCCATGATTTCTCGCAAGGTCAAAGTTCCCAAACCAAATCGTCACAAGTTCCTTAGTCCAAAATCTTGTGAGGAATGTCTTGAAAAAATTCATGAAGTTAGAGAAAGGTTGGTCTATAATTTTTACAAAAATCTTTGAAGAACAATCCTAAATTGTATGAATTTTATTATAGTCAAAACTGAATTCTCTTTCAAATAATTTCATTTCTCACGTAGGAAGTAGAAGAATGTTCTCCAATACCGAGGCCATGTAGAAAATAAGTCTATCTAGGTCTAATCTAGGATAAAATTCAACATTCTCATCCATCCCTCAAACATTAGTTAAATTCCATCCCACCAACAACTCTTAGAATCCTGGAAAAGTACCTCATGCTAGTCTTTTGGAAAAACCTTTAAATCAAATAAAAATTAATCTTGTTTGACTAAGTATGTGTAGATGAGTCCTTTTTCATATGCTTAATTAAATTATCACCTTGTGAAAAAGTTTATTCCAAGATAAACATCCAACATCTTGGGGTTTAGGAGTTCATTATCCAAATCCAAATCAAATTCAAAATCAAATTAGAAATCAAAAATCCAAAAGTCCTAAAAGTCTAGTGTCCCTTTGAGCTGAAAACTTTGTAGGTGCCATATGTGGGGACAAATTAATAGGTTCTCTACATATTTCTAGGGTTTCACCTAGAAGGAAGAGGTTTTTCTTTCATCTCCATGGGAACTTAATTTTGTGATTCATTCAATGTTTAGGGATTGAAACCCTAAGGGAATGAGTTGTAAAAGGTACTACAATGTACTATGAAAATGTAACTACTTAACCTAAAATAATAGAACTTATCTTGCTAGAAAACACATGATGTAATACAATAGAAATGAAAGAAATAAGATTAAATTAACCAAACAAATCAGAGAAGTGTGTAAGATGGGAAAAATCAAATAGAATAGATAAAGTTTCTGCCAACTCTTCTAAGCTATTAACCTCATCCAAAAAAGAGAAAACTATAAAAGCATAAGAAAAATAAAAGCATTAAATAATAATACTCCCCATGCTTGAATCTTGAATCAATTTTTTTTCTCTCCTATTTCTCTTTTTTGCAATATTTACCATTAGATTTGTTGCTTCAATGTGCAAATACATGTAAAATAGTAAGTAGAAAGTTGGATATAATTAGCTGCTAGATAAAAAATGGAGGAGAAAGGTTGCTTTTATAGATAACAATTCGAATGAAAGAATGAGATTGATCTTCGAGAATGATTCTAAGATCAACGGATGAGGATTCATGAGAGGTAGGTTATGAAATGGATGGCCAATATTGAATTTCTAGAAAGATGTCAATATCTACGGTTGAAAATTGATGCAAACAAAATATGGCATACATGGAAAAGATATGATGTTGACGGCTATGACGCCTAATGACTATGAAAGACATGCAAGGCATGAAAGCTATGACATGAAATAATGACAGGGAATCTTTTCCCAAAATGGAGGGAAAAAATAATTTACTTTAAATAATCTATTGGAAAATGGAGAAGGACAAGTGGAAAATAAATTATTTATTTGGAGGAAATGAAAAAGAGATTTAATTAAATTACTAAATTTAATTAAAGGAAGAGATAAAAATTAAATATGGATAATTGATTTCAATTAATTATTTAAAGGAGAAGAATGACACATAATTAGATAATTTCATCAATTATTTAATTATAGAAGAATAAAAGGTCAAATAATTATTATTATCTCACTATAGACATGTGATGAAAGATAAATAATTAAATAAATAATTATTTATTTAATTATTGAAGAAAGGGGTATTAGTCACGCAATTAATTTATTTTAATTGATTGGGATAGAATAGAGACTAGAAAGTGAATTAATTAAATAATTAAAAAAATATTTAATTAATAAAGGAATACGATTAAGAATAATTAAATAATTAAAATTATTTAATTATTAGAGGATGATGACTAAGGAAAAAATGTTTCTCTAAGACTTAGGACATTTTTCAATGTCTACATTTTGTCACTCTTTGACATAATGGAGTTCATCACGTTGTGTCAAAGAAATTTAATTTTGAAATATGCCTCAGTGTAAAGAGAAAGGGGAAGGATGACCAAAAGGGTTGTGGTATGCCCCTTTGAGAGGACAAGTAGGTTCAAAGAACATGAATTTGATATAAAAATTGAAGATAAGACTAGAGGATGAAGGATAGAAGAAATGTTATCATGAAGGAGATGGAATGTTAGTGTGAAAAGGGGAAAGAAGATAGACAAGAAATGATAAGGCAACCAACTTTCATCCTTACATTTTTATATTTATGACCATTGGGTATCAAAAATGTCACAAATGGACCACAAACACCATGGTGTGACATAAACCAAGGTGTGCAAGGTGACCATTTCAGAGAGAAAAACAATCAACAAGACAAGGAATGTTGTAGCTCATACTAGGGACCCAATTGTCCCTTGTCTTTTTGGCAAGATAAAGCATAGGAAAAAAATAAAAGAGGTCATGATCCATCATCATCCATATAAATCCCTTGATAGGACATCCTCGAGGAGACTAGTAACATGAACTAAAACCAATTGAAAAGATAAGAAAATCCATACCACCAAAATGTTTTCCAAGATATTTTTTTCTAGTGATAATGATGGCTGTTTGATTGATTGATTAGGTTGACCAAGATGACCAAGTTGATTGATAGGTTGATAAGGATTGGTAAAGTGATTTGACTGACCACACTTAGCCTCAGGGAAGGACACATCCTGATGAAGGAAATATTGATTGACCAAGCTGATAAGATTGATTGTTGTGCCAAAGTCGATTGACAAAGATGCCAAATTGATTGATAATGATAACACCCGGTTTCAGGAAGGACACATCTTGATTAAGGAAAGATTGATTGTTTGATTATTTGAAATGGATTGATTGATATGACCAAATGATGTGATGATACCCAATTTCAAGAAAGCCACATCCTGTTTAAGGTAAGGAACACATCTTATAAAGTTAACCAAGTGACAAGTGTTGACAAGACACCTAACTACAAGAAGGACACATCTTGCTTAAGGTGAATGATAAGGTTGAAAAAGCATAATTTTAGGAAGGATGCATCTTGACAAGAGATAATAAATAGGACCAAATGAGATAAATGGCATAATGCCCCATTCTGATATAAGACTAGTGTCTTGATTGAGTTGATGATAAGATAATTGATTAATGAAAGGTTTGATTAGTTTATTGTTTCATAATGTAGTTGGAATGATGATTTCTTCTAGACCAAGGACACAACCCAATTTGATGAACCCTAAATAACTTGACCTAGGGGGCTTCAGGGTTTCATCTAGAAATGGCCTTGCCTACATAACAGTGGATAGAAACATCGTAGTTCATTAGGACTTGACTTTGTCTTATTCGAAAAAATAGTGAGTCACCATTTTATTTGGACAACCTAAAGAGACTAACCTAATGCCTTAGGGGCTTTTTTAAGATGAGCCTTGCCTACATAGAAAACGCATAGAGGAAATGTAGTTCGACCATTCTAACAAAACCGATTCAGACTCAAACTTAGAGGCAAACTCTATATTTCGGGAGATTTGAATTTTTCTAATGTTTTTTTTTTTTTTTTCAGATTTTATGATTTGTTTGGATTTGGAAATGTTTTTATTTTTTGGGATTTTCAAATGTTTTTGATTTTTGGATTTTGAAATATTTTAATTTTTTGGATTTGGAAATGTTTTGATTTTTTGAATTTTAAAATGTTTTGATTTTTTTGTATTTTGAAATTTTTAGAATTTTTTTAGGATTTTGAAATGTTTTGATTTTTTTTAGTATTTTCATGTTTTATGGTTTTTTTGGATTTTTTCAGGACATTTTATGATCTCTATGGATTTCTAATGTTTTAAAGGGCTAGTACCATGTATTATTTCCCATGAATATGTAAGTCAAGGAATCGCCCCAGTCAGGTATAGGAACAACTTAGTATGTGTGAGGGGAAGTGGCAAATGTGACAGGTGGATATGAAAGTGAAGGATGCTAAATATTGGTGGTTTTCAGGCCATGGGAAGGATGACAAAGCTTTAATATGGATAAGGAACGGGTTTGAATGGAGGAAATACCATATGGAGTGATAGTAGACAGAGGAGCATAGACCAACTACACATGGCACCTATTTTCCAGGTTTTCACCATGGTACTTATCCAAAGCGCCATCGAAGTGGTTTTCACTTTTGGAGGAATTATTTTTATTTATTATTTTTCTAAGTTTTTAAAATTTTTTTTTTTTTTTTAAATTGTCACCAAGATTCTTCTTTTCTAGGTTTTCATGAGGGTGACTATTTTTTTTAATTTTTTAGTTATACTCTGAGAATCAAGTATAATAGTTGTGAAGGTGCATGTTTTTTATGGGTTCCGATAATGGTTCCCCTTCAAGGGTAGAAAACCGATAAGCACCACATCCATATGTTGCTATGATAATGTATGGTCCCAACCAATTAGGCTCAAATTTACAAGGTTTTTCTCATTCTGATTGGTTCTTTGGATTCTCCTTTAGTACTATATCACCAATTTCAAAACTTCTTATTATAACTACATCAAAGGCAGTTATGATATTCTTGCAAGTGTGTCAAAGAATTTCATCTCTTTTCATCTAGTAACTCTAGCTCTTGTAGACGGGATACACAGTATTCTTCTTGGTCAATTATTCCTTGCATAGAGACTCGTAGGGATGGTAACTTGAAATCTATAGGAAGTATTGCTTTAGATCCATAAACAAGGGAATATGGTGTGGCTCCTATAGGGGTATGAATACTGGTGTGATAGGCCCATAAATTAGGGTTAAATTGTAAGTACGAATCATGACCAACATCATTGACAATCTTTTGTAAGATCTTTAGGATAGTCTTATTAGACGCCTCAAGTTGATGATTATCCTAGGGGTAATACAAAGTGGAAAAATGATGTTGAATATGGAATTTTTCATAGAGCTCACGAACATCTTGGTTTTTGAAAGGGCAGCCATTCTCTGTTATGATGGATTGTGGGATACCATAATGGAAAGTGATGTAATTTAGGATGAATTTTGCTATCTACTTACCATTAACGTAAGTCAATGGGACAACTTCAATCAATTTTGTAAAGTACTCAGTGGCGAAAAGGATAAACTTATGTCCATTGGAAGAGGTGGGATGGATTTTTCCTCTAAGGTTGAGTACCCATTGAGAAAATGGACATGGCAAAGTAAACGTTTGTAGCTCTTGAGCTAGTGCATGTATGAAATCTCCATGAATATGAAATTGGTGACATTTCTTCACAAAATTATAGGCATCATGTTCCATCATAAGCCAATAATATCTTTTTCTCATGAGTTTTTTGGCGAAGGTAGGACTAGTAGAGTGAGCTCCACATATACCATGATTTACCTCTTATAAGGCTATTTGTGCTTCATTTCACTCGAGACAACAAAGGAGGATACTATCTAGGTTACAACGATAAAGGGTATCTCCAATGATGGAATATTTAGATGCTTGTTGGATAAAGGTCTTACATTGGTTAAGGGACAAGTTAGGAGGTATAATTTGGTCATGTAAATAGGTATAACTGTCTTTGTACTAAGGAGAATCAATACCAACAAGTTTGCACACAAGTTCAGTTTTGGGGATATCAAAGATAGGGATCAATAGCTATTCTACCAAGAACTCATATTGTGATGCATTATTGGGAATGCCAAAGAGAGATCCAATGGTAGTCATTGGATTGGGTACTTTGTTCTATATTCTCCAGATCTATTCAAAAGAAACATTGTCAAAGTATAGTTTGAAGCTATCCACCATGTGTTTATAAGGAATCAATTTCTCATCATTAGTATCATAATCATCATTAACCTGTTGTATCACTAACTATGAATCACCATAGACTAGAAGATCCTTGATTTTCCATTTTACTATTATTCGAAGTCCTATCAATAATGCCTCATATTCTGTTATATTATTAGTGCAAAGTAATTCTATTCGAAATGAATTGGGAATGGAGTCTCCTTTGGGTGTGATGAATAGAATTCAAGCTCTTGAACCATGACTTACGTAAGATCCATCAAAATATAACTTCCACGTAATTGGTGTGTCTATGACAAAGATTTATTCATCTAGGAAATCTAATATCAAAGGATAATCTACCTTTACAGATGCATCTGCAAGTTGGTTTTTTATCACTTATCCTTTTATTTCCTTTCTATCTGCATACTCAATGTCATATTTACTTAGCATGATAACCCATTTAGCTAGTCTTCTTAGCAGTGCTGCTTTGTTGAGAAGATATTTCAAAGGATCAATTTTGGTAATCAACTTTGTCTTATGATTCAACATGTAATGTCTCAATTTTTGTGTTGTAAATACCACTACTAGACATGCTCGTTCAATAGGACTATAATTCAACTCATATCCAACCAAGGTGCAATTGATGTAATATATAGCTCATTCTTTTCCATCATTCTCATTTTGTGTTAACAATGTCCCCAATGCTGATGTTGTTTTTGTCACATATAATATCAAATATATTTTTTCGATTGGAGGAATTAGAACTGGTTGAGTCAAAAGATAATTTTTGATCTAATCAAATGCTTCTTGACACTTTTTTATCTAGTTAAAGTGAATTCCCTTTCTTAACAAATGTTGTAATGGGTGGATCTTGTCTGCTAACTGATCAATGAACTTGTGGATTGATTGTAGTCTCCCTTGCAATGTCCTCAATTGAATGATGTTGGTTGGTGGTGGAATTTCTAAGATGTCTTTAACTTTCACGGGATCAACTTCTATTCCTCTGTGTGATACTATGTATCCAAGGATTTTTTCCTAATTGGACCCCAAAAACACATTTATTTGGATTTAATCCGAGTTGGTATTTTTCTAGTCATGTGAAAATCTTGTCAAATAATGCTCAGTGTCCACTTCATTCTAGGGAGTTAGAGAGAAGTTCATCAACATAATCTTCCATCAGCACAATCATATAGTCATGAAATATTATGGTCATCACTCTCTGATATGTAGCTCCAACATTTTTCAGTCCAAACAACATTACATTCCAACAAAAATTTCCCCAAGCACATGTAAAAGAAAAATTTAGTTTATCTTTAGTAGCAAACCTTATTTTATTATAACCCGAGAATCCATCCATGAGTGATAGCATTTTGTACCCAATTGTGAGGTCTACGATGATGCTGATGTTTGGCAGAGGAAAACCATCCTTGGGACAGGATCTATTCAGATCTCTAAAATCTATGCATATTCTAATTTGACCATTTCGTTTAGTGACAGGAACAAGGTTTGATATCCAATCTGCATAATCAATAGAATGAATGAATCCCACATATAGAAGTTTCTTCAACTTTTCCTTGACAAGGAGAGAGATTTTTGGATGCATTTTTCTTAGCTTTTGTTTGTATGGATTTGTATTAGGTAGAAGTGGTAAGTGATGTAAACCAATTTGGGATCCAATCCAGGCATATCTGCATATCACTAGGAAAATTGACTTGTCTTTCTGCAAAGAATGTTTTGAACTCAAGCTTTTCCTTCGCAATCAAAGATGTTGCTAACTGTATAATTTTGGAATTATCTTATGTTCCAATATTCACCTCTTCTATTTCTTCTATCAACAATGACAATCTCTCTTGGTCTATTGGTAGACAGTCCAATCCTCCATCCTCAAGTACCTTAGGGATATTCTCACCTTCAGATATGTCCTTTATTTTTAATTTTTCACCATCAACAAGCGCCTTTCGGTTTTCACCGAAAGACCTCTTATTTTTATTTTTTATTTTATCATATTCACTTTTGTGACTAGACGATAGGATAGGCTCACCAAAGTATGTATAATAATCAAGTTTTATGGAAAAGAAATCCTTATAATCCCCACTAGTTTTTCCTTCACAAAGTCCCATAAACTCAGTGATTGACTCATTGTTCTCGAAAGTGTCAAAACTTGGTGAGTCTTGTTGATCCTAATCTATGAGTTGTGGGTAGACAAGGGGTAAGCCATTATCAATTTTTATCAAGATTCATGGTGTAGGTAGAGAGGGTAAAGATGGACGTAGAGTCATAATGGTTCCTAGGAGGCAGCATGAATGGTTTCAAGAGGAGGCTCATCAAGTATTCTAATTTTTTTATCTAAGTCCATAATGGTAGTGGAGGATAGGGAATCTGATTCATATTCATTAGAATCAACATCAAAATCTCAAGAGTCCTCATATTTCTTGGTCTCATTTGAAGCATTAGCATCCTCACTTAAAGGTAATTTGATACGTTTGATAGTCACTTTTACAAGTAAAAACCCTAAACCTTGATGTTTAATCAACTTAGGAGGTTGCAAGGTTTTTATCATTCCTTGTTTATCTAGGCCAAGACCACTGTGTCCATTATATCCTTGTAATTTTATTATTGGGAACCCTTTTTGATACTATTCAACTGGAAACCTCTTAGATTTAGTGTCTTCTTCTTCTCTGTACAACCATGTGAGAATGTGATCATCTAGAGATTCCTTGGAAATTTTCCCCCATTTGGTGACGCTAGTAGGGGGATTATGAAAGATGACCTTAGGCTGCATGGGATGTGGTTTTCCATAAGACTTTGGTGATTTAGGATTTTTTCGATGAAAAAGAGACTCTTCAGGTTATACTTTTTGCATCATTTATCTTGGATCTGCATCTTAGGTATGAAGGGTGTGGTGAATGTAGTACATGATTTGACTAGTGTAGATGGGTCAATGTAATGGGATGAAGTGGAAGGTGAGGCCTCTCAATTGATGGGCACTATATGTTCAATAGTTCCTCTTAAGTTTGAACAATACTGAAAAGGATTGAGGTTTCCTAGAATAGTGATTTTAGTGCCATTGTGTGGTAATTTGAGGTATTGATGGTAGGTGGATGGGATATCCCTCATACATGAATCCAAGGATTTCCAAGGATAAGTTTATAATGTAGATTTAGGGCCAGCTCTTATAGGGAGTGAAATAACAGCTTTAGATGAACATTCAACATCATCATAAGCTTTGATAGTGATTTTCCTTGTTCAGTATATACAATTCTCAGAGTATCCAATGCTTTCACCAATTTTAGTGAGAAAATATTTAGACCCGCTCCACCATCTACTAGGATGCATCTAATCTTGTATTTATTGATGCAAATTTGAGATGTAAGGGGTCATTATGATTAGATTTTGGTGTAGAAAAGTCTTTCTCAAAAAAGGCGACATGGTGTGGCATAGCAAGGTACCCAACCATGGCCTAAAATGAATTGAAATCTAGGTTGGTGGGGACAAATGCTTATTGCAATGATTTTTCCAGTATAGCTCTATGTTGTGGGGATGTGCAAAGGAGCTCCAAGATAGATATATTTGCAGAAGTTTTTCCCAACTGCTCTAGGATATTATATTGGTCCTTAGGCTAAGGATTGGGTGGAGGTCCTAGAATAGTTATCTTGGCTCTACGAGTACCAAAAAGATAGTTTGAGTTTGGATTTTTAATGGTGATGGTAGAAATGTGATCATCAAAGGGTTTTATGTTAATAATGATAGTTCTATAGTCGTGTTTGACTGTGGCGTAGTTGGTACTATTGTTGTTCCCTGAACTGGAGGCTTTCCCTTTATCATGGTCTTGCAAGGGAGTTTTGAATATGGTATGATCAACATTGGTTTTTCCTTGTGAATAACCTACTGATATAGTTCCATCTTCAATGAGGTCTTAAATAAGTTCTTGAGTGTCCAACATCTTGTTTTTTTGTGTGCTTTGCTATTGTGGTATTCACAGTATTCATCTTCTTTCCACCAATCTAGTTTGATCAAGTAAGGTTCATAATTTTTGGTTTTAGGTAATTTGATGGTATTGGTTTGCAAGATTTGTTTGAGAACTAATTTGATAGGTTCAACCAAGGGGTGTAGGTTCTCTTGGCACGATGAGGTCCTCTTTGTTGTTGATTGTTTTGGATAGTGTTTAATATTTGGTTTTGACTCAAGCTTCTTGCATTTGGCATGGTTGATGGATTTGATGAGTTGGGACCTTTAAGTTGAATGGTTGGACCTTTAGTTATTATTTTGGCATCAAAAACTCTATCACTTGTTACATTTTTTTTTTGAGACTAGTATTTTCTCTTATCATTGTTGGATTTTTTATTTTCTCTATTTATCTTGACTATTCCTTTGGAAATAAGACATTTCTCAATAAGTACACCTTTCTCAAGGATCTCTTCCAAGGTTTTACAAAATTGGATTTGAATTTGGCTCATGAATTCTCCACTAATATTTTCCACAAACATGGTGACCAATTATTTTTCAAGAATGTGACAAGGGAATTTGCTAATGAAACCTTACAATCTTTGGTAGAATGAGGTAAGGGGTTCTCCTTCTTCTTCTCTAGTGGTGGTTAATATTGCAAGCATGACATCATTTCTAATGTTGAAGTAAAATTGTTTAATGAATTTGTCAGCCAGTTCACCCCATTCTCTTATTCCTAGAGGAAGATGTGCAAACCAATATAAATTTTCCCCTATAAGACTTCGTGGAGATAGTCTCATTAAATAATTGGATCATATGAGACTTCCATACATGATGTTTTGAATTCCCAAATGTTATCTATTGTATCCCCTCTTCCCTTATACTTATGAAAAGGTGGTGTTGTAAAATGAGTGGGGAATGGTGACATATATAAATTGTGGTTGAATGGAAAGGGGCATAATTCCTCCACAAAATAGGTCTTTTTGTTGATCCCCAATTGCATATTAGTCATTTTTGTAAGGGTTTACACTTGTTGTATCAAGAAATCTATAAGTGATGGTGTTGCATTGCTTTGAAGTGGTGTCATGATGCTAACATTGAGGTCGTAGGTTGGATTTGCTTTATTATTGATTCCTTGTGACGTGAGACCTCCATTTCCATATAGATTTGTGTTGGTTTGATTTGGAATGAAATTGGAATTTATCTTTTTTCCAAAGGTGATGGTTGCATGTCGTATGGTGTTTTGGAAATGATGTGTAGAACCTTGATTTGTGTTTTGGTTTTGAAAATTAGGTCCTTGGTTTGGAAATGAAGGTCTTGGTCCTTGACTGATGTTTTGTGATGAAGAAAAGGTCCCTTGGCTAGTATTTTGAAATGAAGATGTAGGCCGCTGATTGAATTTTTTTGATGAAATGTTTCCTTGGTTAAAATTTTGGAATGATGAGAGAGACCCTTGATTCGCATTTTGGAATGATGGGATGGATCCTTGATTTTTGTTTTTCTTATGGATTTTTCATGAGACAATGTGGACCTTTCTAGGTTGAATTGAAAATTAGAACAAGGATCCTTGGTTTTTGTTTTGAAGTGTAGGAATGGGACCTATTGAGGTAGAACCTTGATGTGTTTTTTGGAAAAGGGGATTTGTAAAGGTCCTACCCAAGGAGCTGGAGTTGCTTCCAAGTGTATATTTTTTTTCCTTGTTTCTAAATGTTGGGATATTTGGGATATGTGTGGTGGTAGTACTCATGTGTGAGGTTTTCCCAAGGGGTATTTTTGTTGTGATGATGATGGCATCTCAAGTGTAAATTAATTTTTAGTTTCCTCTTCTACAAGGGTTGATACATAAAAACCTTGAGGTAGCTTGGTACCCTTTCTAACTAGTGCATAGAAGTATCTATTAGGATCAACACTAACAAGTTTATTAATCATGTTTAATTTTTTTGGATCTTGATAACCTCCTTCAATTTCTTGGGGATTCATTTTTTGGTTGAATTTTTCTATGCTTAGGTTTTCACATTTCTTGTTGAACTCATCATGATTTAGATTGTCCCAGTTGTTGGTTTGATCTCTTTGTGGAACCTCTCTATGAGGTGTCGATTGATTTGAATTAAACCCAAGGGTAGTGTCATGAAACAGGGCATTTGAATATTCCATACATCATTTATTTTGGATTTTGACCTTATTTCATTCATGTGAGACGTTTGAAAGTTTGAGGGATAATGCAAGATTTGGATGACACTAAACTATGTTTTTGGATTTTTAATCTTTAGAATATGAAAATGCAAGGATGCTATAGTAGGGATGATAATGCAAAGATAATAATGACCAAAGGATGATGATAATGAATGTTAAGGGATACTAAAATCTGACTAATGATCAAGGTGACTAGATAATGGTTGATTGGAGACTAAGATAATGATGCAATTGAAAATATGATATGTTTTTTTGTATTTTCAAGGATATAAGGATGTAAAGGGCAATCTAGGAAATATGATTCTTAATGAGAGTAATGTGAAGGAATTCTAAACTAAGGGTGGCAATCAAGCCAATGTGAACCCAAGGAAACAAATTCCAAATGTCATTTACCATAAGAGAAAAACCAAGACTAGGACACAAGACCAAGATCAAACTTGACAAAGTGATAAATGACAAGACAATGACAATGAAAATGGTCAATGATAGATAGAATGTGTAACCCAAAATTCCCAAAAGCTCAAAGGTCTCCCTATGTTTAAAATTTGAAGGCCTAAATGCAACCTAAGGGTGAAAGTCTAAATTGTGCAAAACAAGGAATGAAGGGATGCAACCTATAATGCAATTTTTTCCTAAGGGGGATGCTTAGAATGGGCTAGAAAAAAATGCAAGTCTTTGGTTTGGAAATCAAGATCATAGTCAAGATGAGTTGTACAATGAATTTTTAAACTTTGGTGATTAGTCTTTTGTGGTTTTGTTTCAATAAGTTGTTGTTCACAAATATTTATTTTGCAAATCCGATGTCTTAAACTAGTTTAGAGTTGATTTATTCTTGATTTTGATGAAATTTATCTTGGAAAACACAATGGATAGTATCAAACACTTTTTTTGGTGACTGGTTTGATGCAGAAACATTTGATTTTTACAAAAATTAAGACAAGCATAATCCTAAGGTTGGCAAGGACAATATTCACTGAGATCCCACTTGGATTTCTCTAGCTGGACTTACTCTTAGTGGATGATTAGAAATTTGACCACACTAGCTCCCCTCCACGATACTCATATCTTGGGTCAGCCAAGCTTTATCTCTCATGAATATCCCATGATGAAATTTTCATCTCTACTAAGAGCCACAATTATATGGGATGGCTTCAAAGGTTCAACCTCTTGCTCCAACAAATAGAGGTATTTTGGCTACTACAAATAAGAGGTGTCTAATAAGGGCATATGATTTAGGGGGTACTATGATAAACTCTCTCAGGAGGTCTCCCCACCCTTAGAACAAGGGGTTACATATCATAAAGATAGTTGGGGAGATTTATCACGTACCACATCCCACTGATTGCAAACTTTCCTTCCAATCACAAATTTCTATAGCGGGTCAGAAGGACTTGGCTTTAGCACATTACCGCTTAGGGCTGTCCCTTGGAGTGAGTAGTTTTTCCCACCAAGGAAGGCTCTTCTAATGGGTGAATGCAAAAATGGATGGGTCTTGCTTTCTGATCACCGATTTTGCACAAGGTCAGAGCATAATACCTACCACCCTCAAACACTAAGACATGGTGTTCATTTACTGCCTAATCTAATCTATGTGATAAATACAATCCTTGATTTTAAAGCACCAAATGAAGTGTTATCTCTCTAAAACAAAAAAAGGTGGTTTCAAAATATAATCCTTGGACATTCAAACCTACAAAACCACTTGTTATTAGTTTCACAAAATGATCTTGGACCAACGAGAAAAAAACTAAGTTAGCATAAGAGATTTCAAACCAAACTAAAAATCATAGGTTAGTAGCTAATTAAACTAGAAAATGAAGAGACTAAACTAAACTAAGAAAATAACTTAAAAAGATTAAAAAATTAAGAGCTCAATTTTTTGTAGCAAGTTTTTTTATAGGCCCACTCCAAAGCCACACGCTGCAAACAAAACATCAATAAACCAAAAAAAATTGCATCAAAATAAAAAACTAAAATAGTGATAACTTAAACATAATTTTAAACTATAAAAATCTATGGAAAATTAAGCCATAGACCTTCAAAACCTATAAAATGTTAAGAAAAATAAACAAAAGAAAATTCGGATCTCAACTAAATCTTGAAAAGCTTTGAACACTAAAATGGTCATTACTCTCTCAAATATATCAAAATTTCAAACCGTTTGAAGTTCCAAAAACCTGAAAATGAGGGCTACAAAACCAAGATGGTATGTTTTCACAATTTCATGCACCAATTTTTTTGTACTCGGAATACTATGACAGAATTTTATGCACCTTCTTGGCTGTAACTTGCAAAACAACAAAATAAACAAGAAAACAAGAAATTTTTTCTGCAAAATTATAAGATTTATGTCAGGTTCACCAATGCAAGATTAAAAAATCAAATAACATAGATAAAGTGAATGCCAACACTTCTAAGCTATTAACCTCATCTAAACAAGAGAAAAAAATGAAAGCATAAGAAAAATAAAAGCATTAAATCATAATACTCCCCATGCTTGAATCTTGAATCACTTCTCTTGCTCTCCTATTTCTCTTTTTTGCAATTTTTGTTGTCAAATGTTTTTCTTCACACGTGCAAATACTTGCAAAATAGAAAGTAGAAATTTGGAGACAATTATATGTTAGATCAAAAATGGAGGAGAAAGGTTTCTTTTATAGACAACCATTCAAATGGATGGATCGGATTGATCTTCTAGAAATATTCTAAGATCAACGGATGAGGATTCATGAGAGGGAGGTTACGAAATGGATGACCAAGATTGAATTTCTAGAAAGATGCAAAGATCTACGGTTGAAAATTGATGCAACCGGAATATGTTATGCATGGAAAATATATGATATCGACGACTATGATAGACATGTAGGACATGCAGACTATGACATGAAATAATGACAGAGGATATTTTCCCAAAATGGAGGGTTAAATTATTTATTCAAAAATGGAGGAGAAAGACAAGTGGCAAATAAATAATTTATTTCAAATTATTTATTTGGAGGAAATAAAAAAAGGAATTTAATTAAATTCATAAATATAATTAAAGGAAGAGATAGAAATTAAATATGGATAATTGATTTGGATCAATTATTTAAAAGAGAAGAATGACACATAATTAATTAATTTCATCAATTATTTAACTATAGAAGAATAAAAGGTCAAATAATTATTATTATCTTACTATAGACATGTGATGAAAGATAAATAATTAAATAAATAATGAATTATTTAATTATTTAAGAAAGGGTTATTAATGACGTGATTAATTTATTTTAATTGATCAGGATGGAATAGAGATTAGCAAGTGAATTAATTAAATAATTAAAAAAATATTTAATTAATAAAGGAATATGATCAAGAATAATTAAATAATTAAAATTATTTAATTATTAAAGGATGATGACTAAGGAAAAAATTTTGCTCGAAGACTTAGGACATTTTTCAGTGTCTACAAAGTGTACCTCGAAACCGAAGAGGGCTAGAACTAGGATTGTGGAAGTCACTGGAAAATTGGAAAATCAGGGTTTTGAGCCACCTAGGACACTTATGCCAAGTGGGGTGACTTAGTCCCTTATCAGGAAATATGCTCAATAAGCCATTTATGCCAACTAGGTCCCCGAATCTTCACCTTTTGGTGCCAGAAATCTTTAGTAGGACTAGGTCACCATTATGTGTGACCTAGTCCCTTTCTACTTTTTAGAGAAACTGAAAGTGGACTCAAAGGCCTTACTTCTATATTCTTCTCCTTCACAAGAATCTTGCTCAAAACCTACAAAATAACCTACAAAATGGAATGTATTTATGTTTCTAATGTCCTTGGTCAAACCCCTTGTTTGTATTTAAACTTGAAATGGAATGGAAATATGCATAAACCCTAGCCCTAAGTGTGTCTAGAACTAGAAAAACCTTAAACAAATTCTATTGTGCTAGAATAGGATGCAGGTAAGATTTTTGAAATGATGCAAGACTCTAAACCCTAGATATCTTACAAAATTGCAAATGAAAATAATAAAGAATGCTAACAAGATGCAAACCTCGAATCTATAAATGTGTTGAAGGTAGAATATGGAGACTCTTTGAAATCAGTCTTTAGCAATGATTTGGTGGCTAGTTGCACCTCCTTAACCTAGATCTCTCCATGAATCTCCATAGGTATCTATCTCCAATTTTTTCAATGTGTGATCTTGGATGTGAATTGAGATTTAAGACCTACAAAAATCCCTAAATTTTTGTCTACAAGCTTCAACTTTTGTTGTGTGAGAAATGAATCTTCTTGAGGAAGATTTTTTGCACTTCATTTTTGGAGATGAGTTTGAGAAAATGACCAAGAGAGAGTGAGAAAATGACCTAAAAACAAGTATATATAAGAAATATGACCTAATTCTTAGGAATTTTTCCCTGAGAAGCTAACACACATAAGGGATTTACGATAAGATATTCATTTTCCTACTTGAAACTTGAAAAATCCTCCAAAAGAACTAGGTCACCAACTTGGGCAACCTAATCTCACTAGGGGATTTTTAAGTGGGATGGTATGTTTTGAATTATTTTGATATGATTTGTTAAAATTTGAATGATCCCTTACATATAATAGTTTTGTAAGTCAAAATTAACAACCTCAGGGGCCTATAAATTTTCTTTTAGGGTGAAATTTGGTGAAATAGGACCTAAAGTATGACCAAAATGGGCACAAAATTATCCTTTTCTTCAAAGGTATACAATTTTTTGCTACAGACACTTCAAGATTCCTAATATTTTAATCTTTTGCACCATCCATCTTTCATTTATCTCATCACCATCCTTTGATCCTTAAAAAAACTTGTATTTTTCTCCTTTTGTACCTAAAATTGATCCTTCTTTAATGGTTCAAACTTGATCTCAATATAAGAAAATCATGGAGAAAAATAAAAAAACATCCACTTCAAGTGATTTGAGTCAAACTAAAATTGAATTCAACCCTAGGATATCCATTGACCTTCCAATTAATCCTCCTCCAATACCTTAAAATCCTCAAGAGGGAGGTTTCCAAGTGGAGGACATCACCAACACTATCCTAGGAATAACTCAAGATGAAAACCTAGAGATTGTCCAAAATCCTAAAAATTATAAAATTGTCAATACCATGATGAGACTTAATCCTTCACAATACATGCTATCACTAATAAAGGAAGGGTCTAAACTCCCGTGTGATTACAATATAAACACAATTATCGAACAACCTCTCAGGATTTTTCCACCACTATCATTCACACCATCCTCCCAATGCATCATTAAACCCATCCCTCAACCAACATCATCTCATGCACCAGGCCAACCCATGATCACCAAGGGGAGTTCATTAATCCAATCTCTTCAAACAAACCCCATTATGAACAACCAAATTTTGGATGAAAAAACAATCTTCGACATGATGAATACTGTCCCTCAAGATCCAAAGAATTCATTCACTCTACTCATTTTTTGTAACACCAATAATCCATCCACTTTCTCTACAACACCAACATATTACGTTGACACACAAGTCTCCCTCCCCATGTTATCACAAGGACAAGGAGGTTTATTTGAACTAGGGAGATCTTTGATCCCTCATCGTCACTTTCTCAAGGAAGCATAACAAGAATCCTCTCATCGCTTCCCCCACTAACATCAACATCCACACCAACCCTTGGTTGAGAGAAACCCCCTTTACTTATCCAAAATCAGCCAAATCAAATAAATTTCCCAACTTCACAAGTCAAATCAATACCTCAAGCATACCAAATTATCCAATCATGCCATCGATATCGAAAAAATAGGCGAAAACAATCCAAACACCTCAACCAACCATTACATCATCCACGACACCTTAAATATCTCAAAATACGGTCTCCCAAGGACCTAGCTAATCAACCATACCTCCCACCTCACAACCTATTTCCATCACTCAAACACCTAAAAAACTACCCCAAAAAAGTCTTATCAAACCATCTCACACCATTCTGAATCCTCCACCTTTACCACCAAACCCCAATGTGAACAACCAATACATCATCACATTGCAAGTGTCCCAAAGAGCGTATCCAAAGGAACTCCAACCGTTCCAAAACCAACAAGTTGCACAATTTTTGTAACAAGCCGCACAACAAGCACAAACACACAAAGTTTCACAATAAGCCCAACAAGTTACACATGTAAAAGCATTCCTACAACAACAGCAAGCCCAATAAAAAGCACAAGATTTATTACAACAAAAAACCATGTAGGATACTCAAGTTGATCAAGTCTCCCAAGCTGCCCAAACTGCACAGGCACAAGCCCAAGTGTAGGCACAAGCCCAACATCAGGCACAACAAGCTCACACACAATCCTTGTTACAAAAAAATCCATATAAGAAAACCTTAAAATAATACCAAGTGTAACAAAAAGCCCAACAACAATCATTATTGGCACCACAACATCAACAAGACCAACAAAAATCTTTGTTGGCACAATAGCTACAAGCATATTAGCAAGCATTAGTTGTGCAAAAAACTCCCACAAATGCACCATCCAGTTCACAAGTCACCCCACCCATCATCCAAATCACTACACCAAACCAAATCATGTTCATCCCACCACCTGATCCGCAAAGTTATTTATCCACCCAAATCAAAAGGCTCTCATAATAGGTGTTGGAAATAAAATCAGGAAAGACTCCTAAATCATAAGGGAATATATTCCCTTATCCATTTGATAGGAGAATTGTGATGAAACCATTCCCACAAGGCTTTGAGATCTAAAAATTTGACAAGTACCACTGACTTAGAAATCTTGAAGATCATATCAAGGAATTCCATGTACATTCCATGAAAGTTTCCTACCACAACTATTATCTAATGAGGCTCTTCCCTATAAGTCTAGCTAGCCTAGCCATGGAATGGTTCTCCCATCTTTCGCTTGGAATAAAAATATTCAAAGAAAGTATGGACGCCTTCATGCAAAATTATGCATTCAACATGGGTATGGATGTAAGCTTGGAGGAATTGTCCAACCTCAACTAAAACAAGGGAGAATAACTTAAATATTTCTTACAATGATAGCGATGCAATGCCAATAGAAGCAATTGGGTCATACCAGAAGAAAAATTTGGAACTATCATCACAAATCTTGAAGGAAATTTGGCCTTCCATCTCAAAGTACAATGCATCACCTCCTACGATCAAGTCATTCCCAAGGCTCTCAACATCGAAAGAGCCCTCATTGCACAAGGAGGGACACCCACTTATCAAGATAATCACTCATCCACAAGTTACAATGAAAAGACACAAACATGGGTGAAAAACAAGAATGTTGCCAATGATGGTGTTGTTGATGTCAAATTTGTAACTAGTGATCCAAAGCCAAACACACAACAACAAACATATCAAAAACCATATAATAATACCCAATCCACACCCCAACCACAAAACAATATGCAAACAATCAACAATGACAATGATCAAAGTGGACCATCCACAAGAAACTGATATCCTCTGCAATGAAAGTACACACAACTTGGAGAATCAGTGGAATCTGTCATGAAGTGACTCGTTGACGCCAACATCATCATGCTCCTTGTCATTAAAAATTACTAGGAGCCTTAAGTTAAGACACCATGGTATATGTAGAAATGGAAAATTTATTGACACTCTTGATCCTTATTACTAACACCATTTCATCCTGAATCACCTTCTCAGCTTGTCATCACCTTTCATCTCTTAATTAGATAAATCATTATTTATTTAATTAATTAATTCTCACCTCTGTTGATTAAATTAATCAATTTAATTTAATTAATCCTTTGTCTTTATTCATTTAAATAATTCATTTTATTTAAATTATGCCTCTAAAGTCTTCTTATTAATTGAATAAATTAAACATTATTTGATTTAATCTAACATTGTCCCCTTTTGTTAAATAAATCAAAACATTTATTTAGTTAAACCCTTCCTCTCAATTTGACTTAAATCGATGCATAAAATTAAGTATAAATTATCACATCTCCTAATTCATCATTAAATTAATTAATCTTTGATTAATTTAATCCTAAAACATGTCACATTCTCTAGAGAATGCAACTTGCACAATAAATCAATTACTTTGATTTATTAAACTGCCTATTTTCTCTTAACATTGAATAAAGGATGAATATTCTTTGAAATTTGAATTCAAATCCAAGTGGATTTTTCCTTCCAAAAAATAATTCACTCCTCTTACATGTCCTTGTGCATTGAGCCAAGTGGCATTTATTTCATTATTTTTTCCCTCTCACATGTCATTTCCTTAAGTTCAAATTCCACCTAATATCATTTATTGGCACTTTGATTAAAATGTGCACAACCTTCAACCATTCACATCTTGACAAAGTGGTACTTGTCCATTGGATTTTCAATGACCCACATTGCTCAATCTTGCTCACCCTTCCAATTTGGAAATCTATAAATCAAAGAATCTTCCTCTCATTCATCATCCACAATTTGAGGAAAGTTACTCTCTTTACATTGAGAGCTAATTTTGTAGATACTTCATAGCAAGTTTTCATCATTTTTATGGTTTCTGGTGGGACTTTTAAAAATTTGTAAGAAGGGAGGCTTAAAGGTTTAGGGTTTATGTTACCCATGGTAAATAAAATAATCAACTTTGGAAACCCTCATGTTATATTTCAATGTTGACTTGCTACCGAGGGTAACCGGTCACTTAAGTTGTTTGGTTGAGACTTTCCTTCATGCTCTTACTGGACCCTTTTCACCTGAACTACCAGTTTCATGTCTGTCACTTTGGGTTTTAATATTCATGTCACCGAGGGTTTTTCGGCCGACCCCACCACTATTATATATTTGTTTACATTCAGCTTGGTGAACCGTTTGATCATACGTAATCTATACCATTCCTCACAAACCTCACATGTTTTCCTGTTGATGTCATTCAGATGGCGGGAGGTATGCGAGATACTACCATTTGTCATGTACAAAGGGATGGGGCCCTTTCCCAATGCACCACTGGTGATAGGTGGGCACCTTTTACCTGTAGGAATTTAATGATAGGGATTAAGAATGAATGTCCCTCACAGGCCTCACATGATTAGAGACAATGTTCCTAAAGTACTGCGAGGTTTACGAAAATGTGGCACATGTTCTGGCTCTTGAAGAAACAAAGGTTAGGTGGGGCCTACTACCCAATCACAATTTCTTGTCTTCCCGAGTTGTGATTGGTTGTGGTCTTTCCTAGGAGCTGATGTGGATTTTCAACATTGATTGACTTGATCTGAGTTTTTTGACTTGCCAGGTTTGTTCCACATCAATGGTTCAAATTCAAAGTGGGGACTGCTCATCTGTGTGAGGAATTTGTGTGCTTTGTAACTTGTTTCATTAATGGTGTAGGATTTTTTAGAGGATCTTCTCTTGATTTTCTTGCGTGCGAACAATGCCCTCCTATTAAGTGCAATGATGGGTTTTACATCATTTCTTCATGAGCCTGGAATAATTTTTTGGTGGCTACATCAGCCACTAATCACTCAAATCCTCGTACTATATTTAAGCAATTAATATCCTTCACACCAATTCACTTTATAAATGCTTGCTAAGTTACCCAGTTTTATCATCGTATTTTTAGTTGTTTTGATTGTAGGTGGTGGATTTTTCTCTTGTATTCTGCGAGATATTTTTATTCAATGGAAAAATTTGTGGGGCACATAAGTGCCAGACTAAATGCTAGGAGGTCACTACTCGAGAAGGAGAAACTTATTCTTGGTACACCCGGCGTTGTTGCTCAAAATATTGGCAAAAGGATTGAGCATTGTGAGTCCCCTGTTGTGTTTTCTTCAGGTTTTGATGCCAACAGGTCTAAGACAAACTTGAATTACTCATGCTACCTAGCGGCCATGACATATCTTGTGGGGGTAGATAAAGAGGTCCTTGCAATTTCACCAATAACTACAATGGCAGTGTGCCAAGTTGTTGGAGTTTGTGTTAATGTGGATGGAAAGAACACAATTGTTCTGCCTCAAACTAAGGTGAGAACTAGAAGTGGTCACTTTTACCGAGTCCATGTGTTGAATAAATAATAGCTAATGGGTGGTGATTATGGCTAGTGGGTGTTGCTCTCTTGGTGGTTAGTTTTTGTTGATATGGATGTAAGCGTGCTTGGCATGCTTTTTTGTTTTTCTCTTCAGATGGTTATAGGGGTGTAACCATTTTGATTCCTTTAATCAATTATGGTATTTTCTAATGATGAGGAATGTTTTGAAATGTAATTTTGAATTTTTTTTAGAATGAAATTTATTTTTAAATTTAACAATGATGTTTGATACTTGTGGCTCTCCTGTCTATAAAGGAGATTTCACGGCTCATTGTTAGGGATCTGACTTTTGATCCACGAGGTTTTGAATAAATGTATAGTCAATTCATTTACTGTAGTTTTCTTGAGTCTTAGTTAATATCTTTTTTGGTTAGGATTAGTATAAAGCAAGCAAGTTATGCTCATGTAATTATAGATATTAAAGCAATAAATGATAATCTTATTGGAACAATTTCTCTCCTAATTGTATGTCATAAGTTGTGAATGGGCCTATTAATGATATATTCAGTCACCTTCAATGGTATATTTGAATGTGTTCTTCATTTCCCTTCTTTAACTCAATGAGTTAATCAAATTTCTTGAAAATGAGCTATAGATTTATGATTATATATTCAAGATTTTCTTAGTGTTGTTTTGAAACTAAAATTCACATGATGTAAATCATTATGGCAATATATCCATATTATCAGGATTATGTTTTGTATGAATCCTGCCCAATAGATGAGGCACTGGCTATTTTATTCAAGATTACTACAAGGTTGTAGTTCTAAGCATGGTGGTCCAAGATCTGAACAAACCAAAATATTAAACCCTTTCTCTTTATGAGATGCAAATCTTATATTTAAATCTTCAGTACCGTTGCTCTAAGATAACTCTTTTTATTCTTTGGTCTGCCAATACCAGAGTAATTACTATCTCATTTTGTGTGTAGGGACTGTAATCTGTAAGAATAAGTGTTCTTACCAATCATAAAATATTCTTATGAAAACACTTAGGTTTACCCACCTTGGTTTCATAGAGCCAAAAGTGTAGGATATTTTAGTCTTTTACTGAATCTCGTTAGTTGGCCACTAGCCTTTCTGGTTCTTTATTATAGAGGTTGGATACCTCTTAGAGAGTTTCAAAGCCTACCTGGGTTGCATTTTTTAAAACACCAACAGAATGACGACTAAGCTAGGGACAAACTCAGATGTTTTGGTTGCAGACGGTGTTCTTAAGAGTCATAGCATAAGAGTCAAATGATTTGCCATTCTAAATTTACATAGTGAAAATTTTCAACCCTAGAACGAAGAGGTTATTGAAATGAACTTGACAATCCTATGATATGTTGTGTATAGTTGACAAAGGATTCAAGAGTTCTAGGTACAAACAATCTTGTTACAACTTTCATTTGAATAATTGACATGAAGATTGAACTAAATGAAATAGGTTCTTTGCCTGAGTCATTAGTTGAATGGTGGTTTTATTGGGAGAACTTCTGAGAAATTTTAAAGAAAAAGAGACAAGAGAAACCATAGAAATTGGAGCCGGCTATCCATAATCATTTGTTTAAATGGAGATGAATGTTAAGTTTGGATGGTGAAAAATTATGGTTTTGAAGGAAATAGGTAGCGACATGGTGTCAGAATGTTTGAGGTATGACTTTGTTGTGGACAAAGACCCAAAATCTAACAAGTTTTGAGAAGGAACTTCATATTTCTGTTGAAATTCAGTCCTCTGTTGAAGAGGTGGTGAATTTGTCTGAAGAACCAGTTGATATATAAAGGAAAAGATTAATAACTACTGCAAAAATTACCAGGTATTTTATTAAAATCTAAACAATTCACTATTCTAATTGTGATGGGTGTTTGTAATTAAAGATTAAAATGGCTGCAAATTAGATTTCTAGCATCAAGAAAGGGAACAATGGTTAGATTTTCCACAATTCTAATGATGCACTATGTAAAAGGGCTTATGAAACATTTTTTCTGTTGCATCATATCTCTGAAAGCAAAGAATAATTTTTTTAAGTCACTAATGGAATCATTGTTGAGATGGTAAATTATATGTTTGATAAACATGTACTGTTTTGATGAATTTTAAATGGGTATAAGTAATTTTCCATATGCAAAGTCAGAAATAAATATGAAAAGAGAACACGTTACATTAATCCCTCTAGGGTATTTTCTATCTCAAAGGTATATGCCTTTTATTTTCAGTAATATTAGTGGTTACCCTAATATCATTCCTAGGAAGATTAGGAAGTATTTTCCTAAATAGATAGGGCTAAGTATTGGATCCGCCTCTAGGCATCTACAAGACTTTATAGATGTCATGGGAGATTATGAAATCAATCATGAGGATGTTGCTGTGAAGTTTTTTGTACAATCCTTGGGGGGTGATGCCATGGATTGGTTCTCATATTTACCTTCCTATTATGTTAACTCATGGAATTAGTTGGTGATAGTTTTTATGGAACAATTTGGTGAAAGAGTCAATCCCAACATATCAAGAATTTTTTTTATAGGAATCCACATAAAAGAAGAGGAGATAATATCATATTTTAATCTCATATTTTTAAAAGATTTAAGAGAAATCCCTAGAGAAATAAGACCTAGTAAGGTTAAATGTTTGGTTGTATATATTGGTGCATTTGACAAAAGGATGGGTTATTTATTAAGAGATAAAGAACCTACAAACTTGCACCAAGAATATCAAATGGCTATGGAAATTGAAAAAAACATGAAATATTCAATGATGAAGGGGTATTTGGCTGCAAGTATTCATTACCCTAGCCTAGCTCATACTAGTAAAATGTCAAAGTTGGCTTCTCAGAACACTGATTGTGATAAGGATGCTTTGAGAACTGTAATATCTTCACCATTGCAGTGTGATGATAATGAGATCCAATTTGAAAGCCAACCCAATTTGAATGATGATGATCAAGCTTATTTTGTGCCAAAATTGTATGAAATGAAGAGACAAGAGGAAGAATCACCATATGAGTTTTTCTTGAGACTTTTAGAAGCCTTAATACAAATTCCTAGAGGTCTTAGACCTAGTGATTTAGAGTGCATTGAATTTTTCTATGAAATTTATGAATTGTGGCTAAGTGCTTTACCAGATGAATTGAAACTTGGTCACTTAGCCCAAGTCCTTAAATGGATTGAGATTATAGAATAATCCAAGTGTTTATTTTACACACAATGAAGATCATGCATGCTTTCTTGAGAAGAAATGGACAACTACTCGGGAATTTGAAGGGCAAAGTGATGAAGGATTATTTGAGACACCCACTATCCTTCCCTATCTTGATTGCAATTCACATGCTACTGAGATCTTATTACAAACCAATGAGTGTGATTTTAGAGATGATGTTTGCATTACTGAGAGTGAATTTGAGCCTCTCCTTTTACTAGAGTTTTTTGGAAATGTGGAACCTCATGATTTTACTTGTTTCTAGGTGATGGGATATTTTTCAAATGATGAATGTTTGGAGTATACTCCAGGTATATTGGCAATGAAACAAGTTTTTAGTTTAAATATTGAGGAATTGGGGAAAAATGAGGTATTTAATCAAAATAACATGACTCGAGGTGACCAATATATTGATAAATATATTGGTACTATGGATTTTCCTGACTGTCTATTTGAAGTTGACATGGATGTGTTGTTACCTTTTGACATTGATAGTGCTGGTGAAAATTTTTCAGCTTGTACTGAAATTTTGACTTATAAATTAACACATACAACATGTGGTAATGAGAACAAGGAGGCTAGTGCATATTGTTGTTTCTCTTTTTCCAAGGTTGAGATTGATATATTTAACTCTGTTTTTGAGGGTTTTCATTTGAGAATAAATGAAGAAGTGCAGGGGAAGATGTATATTGAGAGGCCTGAGATGAATGTTTTTACAAATTCCCTGGAGAAAGATGTATCTAGTATTGCCAACATTTGTAATGCCATGATGTATACCAAATTTACAGAATTCAAGTGTTGGAAACCAAGCTTATGTGGGAAATTCCAGGGTGAGGATTCCCCAAGTTATGTATCATATTTTCTAAGCAATGGAATTATGGATAATATACACAATTTTGTATGATAATTTTTAGTTTGATGTACAAACTGATGATGGTTCTTGGGCATATAATGTTATAGACCTTATAAGTTATGAATGCTTCTATTTCTCAACTCAATTGAGTAACTGTATGATGAAATATGACCACAAGAAGAGTAAGGTAAAATGTTATCAATGTCATATGTTACTTTTAAATTTTGGGTATAGGGCATTGACTGAACTAGTGTAGGGGAGTATTAGTAAACATTATAATACTTCCAGGAATATTGATTACCCCATTATTTTTGAAGCATCAAGAAGTAAAGACTATGGACTTGGTTTACTCCAAGTACCTAAGAATTTTGTTTTTGACAAAGGCAAGTTCTGGTTTTCTTGTTTGGTGGCTTGGGGACACCAAGTTAGTATGCACAAGTCCAAATTACAAAGCATGGTGAAATATCCATCAAGGCACTTGTGTAATTTAGTGATATGGTCTATGAAGCCAAATATTCTAGATTCTTTCTATGCCTGTAGGGGGCATCAATCCCCAATTAGAGCCACTCGAGGGAATTTTAAAAATTTGTAAGAAGGGAGGCTTAAGGTTTTAGGTTCTATGTTACCCATGGTAATATAAATTATCAACTTTTGAAACCCTCAGATTATATTTCAATGTTGACTTACTACCGAGGGTAACCGGTCACTTAAGTTGTTCGGTTGAGCCTTTCCTTCATGCTCTTACCAGCCCCTTTTAACCTGACCTACCTGTTTCCTATTTGTTACTTTGGATTTTAATATTCATGTCACCTAGGGTTTTCCAACCAAACCCACCACTATTATATATATGTTTACATTCATCTTGGTGAACCGTCCGATCACAGGTGATTTGGACCATTCCTCGTAGACCTCGTAGGTTTTCCTACTGATTTCATTCAGATGGCATGAGGTATGTGAGATACTGCCATCTATCATGTACAAAGGGATGGGGCCCTTTCCCAATGCATCGCCAATGATAGGCAGGCATATTTTACCTCTAGGAATTTAATGACGAGGATTAGTAATGAATGTCCCTCGCAAGCCTCACACGATTAGAGTAAATGTTTCTAAGTTATTGTGAGGTTTGCAAAAAGGTAACACATGGCTTGGCTATTGAAGCAGTGGAGGCTAGGTGGGGCCTCCTGCCCAATCATAATTTCCTATCTTCCTGAGTTGTAATTGGTTGTGGTCTCTCTCAGGTGTTGATGTGGATTTTCAACACTCATTGACTTGATCTAAGTCGTCTGACTTCCCAGGTATGTTTCACATCAATCGTTCAAATTCAAAGTTGGTATTGTTCATCTGTGTGAGGAATTTTTTTTCTTTGTAACTTGTTTCATTAATGGCACAGGTTTTTTCAGAGGATATTCTCTTGATTTTCTTGTGTGCGAACGATGCCCTTCTTTTAAGTGCAATGATGAGTTGTACATCATTTCTTCGTGATCTTGGAATAATTTTTCAGTGGCTACATTAGCCACTAATCACTAAAAATTTTGTACTACATTTAAGAAATTAATATCCCTCACACCAATTCACTCTATAAATGTTGACTAAGTTACCCAGTGTTATCGTCGCATTTTGAGTTTTTTTGATTGCAAGTGGTGGATTTTTCTCCTGTATTCTGTGAGCTATTTTTCTTCAATGCACAAATCCATGGGGTGTAGAAGTGCCAGAGTAAAGGCCTAAATTTTTCTGCTCAAGAAGGAGCAACTTGTTACCTGTACACCTGGCATTGCTACTCAGAATACTAGAAAAAGGCCCGAGCATTGTGATTCCCCTGTTTTTATTTCTTCATGTTTTGATGGTAATGGGTCCAAGACAAACTCAGATTATCAATGTTACCTAGAGGCCATGACTCAGCTTGTGGGGGTGGATGAAGAGGTTATTGCAGTTTCACCAATAACTACAATGGAACCGTGCCATGTTGTTGGAGTTTGTGTTGATGTGGATGGATAGAAGACGGTGGTTCTGCCTCAAACTGAGGTGAGAACCAGAAGCAGTAGCCTGTATCAGGGCCATTTGTTGAAAAAATAATAACTAATGTGTGGTGATTGTGGCTATTAGGTGTTTCTTTCCTGGTGGTTAGTTTTCATCGATATGGATGTGCCCATGCCTAGCACGCTTTTTTGTTTTTCTCTCTGGAAGGGGTGTAACAGTTTTGATTCCTTGAACCAATTATGGTTTTTTCTAATGATGAGGAATGTTTTGAAATGTAATTTCAAATTTCATTTAGAATGAAATTCATTTTTTAAATTAACAATGATGCCCAATGCTTGTGGATCTCCTATCTATAAAGAAGATTTCATGGCTCATTGTTAAGGGTTAGAATCTGGATCCAGGAGGTTTTGAATATATTTACAGTCAGTTCATTTACTGTAGTTTTTATGAAGTTTTTAGTTAATATCTTTTTTGGTCAGGATTACTATGAAGTAAGCAAGCTATGTTGATGTAATTATAGATATTAAAGAAATAAATGATAATATTTTTGGAACAATTTCTCTCCTAATTGTATGTCATAAGTTGTGAATGAGCCTAATAATTATATATTCATTCACTTTCAATGGTATATTTGAATGTGTTCTTCATTTCCCTATTTTAACTCAATGAGTTAATCAAATATCTTGAAAATGAGTTACAAATTTATGATTATATATTCAGGATTTACTAAGGAGTGTTGTTTTAAAACTAAAATTTGCATGATGTAAATCATTATGGTGGTATGTCAATATTATTTGGATTACGTTATGTATGAATCCTACCCAATGGATGAGGTACTGGCTATTTTCTTCGAGATTACTACAAGGCCGTAGTTCTAAGCATGGTGGTCCAAGATCTAAACAAACCAAAATATTAAAACCTTTCTCTTTACGAGATCCAAATATTATATTGAAATATTTAGTCCTGTTGCTCTAAGATAGCTATTATTATTCTTTGGTCTACCAATATTAGATCAATTACTATCTCATTGCATGTGTAGGGACTATAATTTATAAGAAGAAGTGTTATTACTAGTTATATAACATTCTTATAAACACACTTAGTTTTACCCACCTTGGTTTCACAGAGCCAAAAGTGTAGGAGATGACAGTCTTTGAATACATATAGTTAGTTGGCCACTAGCCTTTGTGGTTCTTTATTATAGAGGTTGGCTACCTCTTAGAGAGTTTTAAATCCTAGTTGGGTTGCATTTTTTAGAACACCAATAGTTTCATAGCTAGGTTATGCCAAAATAACATCAGGGAGCTACAACCATCACCAAATCATCATAAATCTTACAAAGGAGTCTGGAAAGGGCCAATTTCTACACATAATTGGTGCACCAATTCCCCCATGGGATCAAGTGTTTGCATTTCTTAATTAGGATTTCATTTACCTTTTATGTTTTATTCTTCATTTTCCTATTATTGAGAATTTTAGATGGATATCATAGGGAATCCTTGTTCTTACATGCATATATGAATAATATTTTGTGTTTGTTTATCATTTTTGTGTAGGTATAAGTATTGGGGTTCACATTTTGGTGCTAGAAGGAGGGTCGGTTTGGAGAAATTCATCACATTTTTCCAAAAAATCCATGGTTTTTTTACTTTTTTTTTGCCTACAAGAAATTGCACCACTCATAGTCCCGCGATGCCATATTGCGCCACTATCAGATAAGAAACACTATATTGCACCACTCCAAATCCAAACTCTGGTGCTAGATTCTTCTCGCCCACAAATTTCAAATTTATAAACTACATCACGGGTTTCTAAACTCCAAACTGCACCACTGGTCTAAAATAGCACCACCTTTGTGCTCTCTATTCTATTGTAGAGCACCACTCTTAGTCACATGCGATGCTATATTCTACCGCTGTAATTTATAAACTCCATCGCATTTGATAACTACACCACTCGGTGATAGTAAAAAGTTTAAAATTAATTTTTTTTGACATGTGCCTTTTTATTTTCATTTTTTTGACCTATTAACCTATTTATTGTCTATGTATCTCCTTGTTCTAATCATTTTTCAAGTTAGGGAAAGAAATAAATCAAAGTGGAAGGTTACATTATGCCATTATTTTCATCTTATACCAACTGTTTTTAAACACTTTAGTGTTGTTTAACACTCTTAGAGAATTCTCAATCTCTCTTAAGAAATTTGTTATCTTTCATGCTTTAGGGAACACTAAATTTCCTTTTGGGTTTGAAAAGAACAATACAAATTTTGTTTCAATTTTGCAATCAAAGGGCTTAAAAATAATTTTAGGACAAACCTACTAAAGTTGGTTTTTGGATTTAATAATTGAACAAGGCAAATCCCACATTTTATTTGATGCTATTAAAAAAATACACTTTTTCTTTGTGAACTTAAAATAAACAAGTGTTACCTTGTTTTGTAATTGTTTACTCAAGGTAATACCATCAAAATGACATATGCACTTCTCTCATGCGTCACGACAATCTTGAGAATCCAAAGGCATTTTGGTGATCTTAAGTTGAGTAAAGAAATTACTGCCACATTTCATTTTGGGATTAAAATTGATCAAAACATCTTGTGAGTGTGAGTAAACCTATTGCGTGTATTCTCCCTTTGTTTCTAAATGAATTTTGATTGAACTACGAATATATTTTCTCTCTTTTTTTAAACTTAGAGGGCTTGCCTTCTAGGAAAATGTAATCACCCAAGGGAGCGACCCAACTAGTAACACACAAAGGACAAGTGTATTTCCAGACGGGATATAAAAGTGGGTATTGGAACAAAATCTAGTATCATGGAGTTGTCTCGGACAAGAAGGGAAGCAATGGTCTCTCGCCAAATGGGTCAACTCCTATGAATGAAAAGATTAATTGAAACCCTTATTTATCAAAGCCAAAATCCTTAACTATTTTTTTGGTGCAAAAGGCCATGTCCTTTGAAGCCACCCCATGTATACATGTGGTTCTATTGTAGAGATGAAAAATATGCTGTGGGAGTTTCATGGGTATTGATACTTGGTGAACCCGATACGTGTGTGTCATGGAGGTGAGGCGGTGTGGTCAACCATCTAATCATCCACACCGAATATGTGCAACTAGATTTATCCAAGTGGGAATCCAACAAAATATTGTCTCTTCATCCTAGGGTTGTACATGTTCTTGGAATCAAAAAATACATTGCTTGGATCTCAAAACATTTGAAAATGAACATTCATAAAATGATTCAAATTTTCAAACCCTTTAGAGGAAACAAATGTCCTTTGATGAATCTAAGTGCTCTTGCTTTCCCCAAGGACTATATCCTTAGAGGTTTCTTAGTGCTTGGATTTAATCATCAAATTTTTCAACTAAATTCAGCCTAAGGGACTATACTCTTGAAACCTTGATTTTCACATATTTGACCTTGTGGAATGAAAAGGAATTGAGGCATAGAAATTTAGTTTGAAATGCTAATCAAGAAATTGTTTTTGATAAAAGGAACTCACTAAGAAAAGATAAGGACAATTGGACCTCACACATGTGTTTTCTCAAATGATTTCCCCTAAAACCAAAATCCAAAAACCAAGCTTCAAAAATATTAGCCCTAAAACTCATGTGGGGAATCTTGAAATGCTTCTTGAAGTTAGAGAAAAATTGGTATATAATTTCTACAAGAAGGCTTCAAAGAACAACCCAAGTTTGTATGAATTATATTATTAACATAATCTAACTCTTTTTTAAATATTTTCTTTTCTCACATAGGAAGTATGACATGTTCTTCAATACCGAGGTCTTGTAAGAAAGATTCTTGTCTAGGTCAACTCTAGGATCAAAATCATCATTTCACCCATCTCTCGCTAATCAAAACCAAATCCCTTTTCACCAACAAACCCTTGAAAGCTTTGAAACATCATTCATGCTAAAATTATAGGAAAAATAATCATCACCTTGTTTGTCTTAATACACTTAGTCAAAATATCAACCCTCTTGAGAAACTTTACCTCTAGGATAGCACAACTTTCTAAGGTTTACAAGTTCATAATCACTTCATTTTACCTAACACACTTAGTCAAATCACCCTCTTGAACAATTTTTCTCTAGGATAACACAAATTCCTAGGGTTTACAAGTTCATTATTATCTTGTTTTTCTTAATGCACCTATTCAAACTATCCTTAATCAAAATTAAATCATTTCAATCCCTAAAACGTTTAGCATCTCCCCAAAGTTCTTTAGGATTTTCATTCCTCTGCATCATCCATCTCCCATTTATATCATCCCTATCATCACTTTTGATCCTTAGCCTTTCCTAGTTGTTCTCTTTTGCGCCAAAAATCAAGATCAAATGATCTCTATTTTATGGTTCAAACAAAATCTCAATACAAGAAGAACATGGAAATCACTAATGAAATATAAACTTCAACTAACCTAAGTCAAATGACTCCCAAGAATAATCTAGTTAAATCAAGAAATCCTAAAAAAAACTCCTCTCTACCATCACAAAACCCTCACGAGGCAGGTCATATAGAGGACATCACCAATGATGACTTGGGAATGATACAAGAGGAAATAAGTGAAATGGTTCAAAATTTTGAGAATCATAGAATTGTCAATACCATGTTGAAACTTAATCCATCTCTCTATATAAATGTGTTAATGAAAGAAGGAGTTAGAATCCCTTCAGACGTTGACATGAGTACCAATATGGAAAGGCCTCTTGTGAGCATACCCCTAGTATCACTCCCAAACGTCACTCAAAATATTCCCCAAGTCATATACACAATGGCTTGAACCCCTCTAATTGTTAACAAGGGAAGCACCATGCTTCATGCAATCCAAAAGCATTGCCTTGTATACAAAAAATAAATTAATATCAAGAACCACACCAGATAAATCCATCCCGACAAATTCATTACACCCGTATGTTCCACTTACTTTCCATAATCATGCGAACTCATCCTCATTTCGTGAAACACCAATCTATCCGCTGAATGTAAAAACTTCTCTCCCCATTATTTTGAAAACAGAGGGTGGGTTATTTAGGATAGGGTGAGTCATTGATCCTTCCTCATCATCATCGTTTGAAAGGAACACACCACCATTCCATCCATTACCTTTGAAATTTGTATCACCTTTTAGGCTGGGCCTCCCCCCCCTACCCGCCACCAATAAACCAAACCAAATCAATCAGAGCATCATATCAAATACTCTCATTTTTCAATCAATATTGCAAAAACAAATGGAAACCATCCAAGCAACCCCAATGGTAAAAAAAACCACCATCCATCAAGTGTCTCAAGTACCAAGAATCTGAATCAACACGATTGTTCCGATCATCACAATGGTTAACATCATTCCCAATCCACCACCAATTCCACAAAAATTCAACATGAAAAACTCATTCATCACCATGATTCAAGCAGTTCAAAAATCCACCCATCAAAGGGTACTTCAAAAAAATCAACAAGCTATACAACTAGTTGCTTAGCAAGAACAAATGCAATTAGCCTCCCAACAAGTTGCGCAAGCTGCATAAGATACACAAGTTTTGTAAGAAACACAAGCAACCCAAAAAGAATAGGCTCAGGCTCAAGCCTTTGCAACAAGCTTGATAGGTGCAAGCATGGTACAACACACAACTACAAGCAATCCACCAACAATCATATCAACAAGCCCTACAATATTTTCAGGCATAACAACAAGCTAAACAATAAGCTTTGTTGGTGCAACAATAGCTACACCAACAAAAATATTTTTTGGCACAATAGTAACTAGACCAATGACAAGATTTTTTGGTGCAACAACAACTCGATCAACAACAAGTTTTATGGGAAAAACAATAGCAAGACCAACAACAAGATTTTTTGGAACAACAACAGTAGGACCAATAAAAAGCATTGCTGGCACAAATGCAGGCATATCAGTAGGCCTTAAAAGCATAGTAGAGCTTGTAGAAAACCCCCATCAATAACGCACTCATCAATAAAACACCACAAATTCCTCAAAACACATTCATCCCACCTCCTAAGCTAAAAAATGATGTTCCAACATAGATCAAACTCCTCTCGTAAAAAACTTGTTGTATCTTCAATCAAGAAAAACAACTAGAAGGTTGGGAAATTTCTACCCCTATCATTTTTATAGGAGTCTTACAATGGTACCATTCCTGAAGGGATTTGAAATTCCCAAATTCAATAAATATAATGGGATTGGGAACCCTGAAAATCACATCAGGGAATTTCAAGTGCATTTCAAGGGAGTTGCATACGATGATACATATCTAATGCGACTATTTCCTCAAAGTTTGACTAGTCCAACCATGGAATGGTTCTATCATCTACCCAAAAGCATCAAAATATTCCAGGAAATGGTGAATGCATTCCTCAAAAACTATGCATTCAACATGGGTACGAATTTTAGTCTAGAGGAACTATCAACACTCAAACAAGAAAAAGGAGAGCTATTTGCTTCCTTCTTACAACAATGGTGATCCAAGGAAAACAGAAGAAAGTGGACCATTCCAGAAGAGAAACAAGTTTTCACTATCATAGCCAATCTGGATGGAAACTTGGTTTTCTATCTAAAAATGCAATGTATTAAAATATATGATCAATTGATCCCAAAAGTGCTCAATATCAAAATAGCCCTTACTATGCGAGGGGCACATCTATGTTTCCTACACAACAGGATAACCACCCATCCATCAGTTATAATGATAAACCTCACACATGTTCAAGGAACAATAGTGTGACAAACGATGGAGTGGTCGATGCAAAGGTTGTCATCAGTGTTCCCAAGAAAAATATTCCAACGCATCATCAGCCACAAAATCACAACAAAAAAAATTTGCAACCGAATACCGTAGTAGAACAACCACCACCACCTTCAAACAGTCAAATCAATAATTTGAGCAATCAAGGAGGACCACCTCTCTGAAACAAGTATCCTCCCAAGTGGAAGTTCATGGCCCTTGGGGAACCAATCGAAACTATAATAAAGAAACTGGTTAAAGAGAACCTTATCAAAATCTCCACTTCTAAGCAATATGTGGAACCCATGAAAAAGCCACCATGGTACAATGAAAATATCCTTTGTAATTTTCATAAAATATGTTGAATTAAGGTAGCTTCAATCAGATATAAATGATTATTGAATATATTCAACAGCACCATTTATATATAATGAATTCGCTACATCCCAAGTATATTTTCGATCTGCAATTAGAGGTTATTACTTGCAGATCATTGGTTTACATGTTCTTCACTAAATCTCGATCAAGCATCATTTTTCGGTGATCACTTCTAGATCGAATATTATTACTTATTTGTACAAGTTAAGTTCAAATCGAATTTAGTAAACATATACGTTTATTAGGTAACTAACCCTGATTGGTTATCAGGTGGTTAGTTAGATGAAGTGGCACAAATAATGGGACATGTTTCCCATTAGATATTTAATATAGATCCAATCCTCATTTGAAGACAATGAATTTATTAATGTTCTACACTTAAGGATCGAATACCACAAAGAGAAATTAAGACCTGAGAATCATGATCAATACTCCCAAGATTTAAATCTGACATCAACTTCATATTTCAAGTTCAATATTCTATTTATAATCTGATCAATTTACTCAATATTTAACATGGTATCAAAGCCACATTGAGAAAGGTCCGATTAAATCTAGATATCAAATTATTGAAAATCATATTTTCTCTTCAAATAGAAAACACATTTCATTCTTCATAATGTCAACTGTAATCAGATTTGAGGATTGTCTTGAAGGTGAAAATAACTTTACTTCATGGAAATTCAGAATCATGATGATTCTAAACGAAAATAAGTTAGACTCATTGGTGAAAGAAAACCAGATAGAACCAGAGAATGATCTGGAGAAATCCCAATGGATTGAGAAAGATGAGAAAACTATGAAAATTATAGTAGATGCAATTAGGCATCATATAGTACATATTCTATATAAACATGAGATTTCATATCAAATGTTTAAATCCCTTGAAAGAACATTTTAAATAAAAAACACCAGTAGGACCCTTGCTCTAAAAATGTAACTTAATCATGTTCAAATAAGCAGGGGAGAATCTATTAATACATATTTCATGAGAATCAATGAACTAAGAAATCAACTATCAACAGCCATATGTCAAATTTATAGCAAGAACTTAACACTAATAGCTCTAGGTGGCCTACCAAACTCATGCGAGTCATTTGTTCAAGGAAAAAGTGCAAGATCAAAACTCCCTAAATTTGATATCCTAAGAACAAATTTCTTACAAGAAGAAACAAGACTAATGACAAAAGAAAATAATCGAAAACCCATAGATGAGGATATTCATGTGCTAAGCACAAATTATCATAAGAATGCTAAGAAGAAAAACTTCCAGAGAAAGAAGAATTCTTATGGAAAGGGATCATTCAAGAAAAGTTAAGACATCTCCCATATACAATGTTTCAAATGTGATCAATATGGACACTATGCAATGAAGTGCTCTGATAGAACAAAACAACAAGAATCCTTTGCTAAAGATGGAAATACGAATATAGAATATGATTCTAAGAAATTTGTCTTCTACTCAATATCATCAAGCCAAGTATCAAACAAAGTCGAAAACTAGGTAATTGATAGTGGTTCATCAAGACACATCATAGGGTTTAGAGAACACCTAGATACTATGATAGAAGAAATTGATGAAGAAGTAACTATAACATAGATTTTCTGGAGGATTTTTCTGCATAATTAAGATGATCAAATATAACAAATAATCTAAATAAAAACAAAAAATAATTAGTAAATAAACATAAAATAATCAAAACAAATAACTAAAAAGATCTCATCGAATATGCGTCCACTTTTGTGAATTATCTCGCTTGTCCTTCTCCATTTTGTTGTATCAGTATTCTTGCCCTCAGATATTCAGTATTGATGCAAGCATAACCTTGTTGAATGTCTAAGAAAAATATCAAAGATTAAGTTTCTTCTCAAAAATATTGATTTCGAGAGGAGGAATAATGGTAATGACAAGCCATTTTATAGATTTTGGGTTTTCAAATGATCGACTCAGATTCAAAAATAGATCGATGAATGAGATTAATGAATGTCATGCGATGTGAGTTATGTGTCAGATATAACATGAGTTAGAAAATTTTGCAAGATAAAGATTAAATTAGAATGATAACTTAATCTTGTGTCAAGACTGTTCGAAAATAGAAAGAACAAGAGTTCGATATTATAAATCTAATTTAATGTTTAGTTAAGAGTCTTAAAAAATAGAAGAAATAGACTTTGAATGTCAAAGAAAAAGTTAGAACTCGAATAATAAAGAATTTGAATGCACACATGAATTAATTAATTAAATAAAGATATTTAATTAATAAACACTTTCATGCATATGAGTTAGAACTGTTTAATTGACTAGTTGTAACAGAGAGTCCTCTCACATAGATGATTATATATCGAACCTGAAGATAACTAGTGGATTAAAAATTGATCTCAAGTCAAAAGGTGAGTGAATGATTAGATAACTGAATGATAGAAGAATGTGACATAAAGAATTAATAATGAATTAAATGTTAATTTAATTCAACATTCAAAAAATGAAAGATTAAATTAAATAAATAATGTAATTTATTTAATTCACTGTTGAAAAGGATAAATTGAATAATTAAATAATAAATATTTAATTATATTTGAAATGTGACAAAAGGGGTAATTAAATAATATATTATTTAATTAATAAGAATTAATTAGCTAGCGATATAATTAAATAAATATGATTTATTTAATTAATCAAGTTGAATAAAGGGTCATTAATAATTAATGAATTAAGTAAAAAGGGGTATTTAATTAATAGAGGAAATATGTATTAGAAAGATAATTAAATAATAAACATTATTTAATCATGACCATGGATAATAGAAAACTATGTCGAAAGTGGTGCTTGCAGGCCTAGACCAATTTTCGATGTCTATAGTTTTTCGCTCTTTAATAAAATGTTGTTTCGGCATTGTGTCAAAGAAAATATGCCCCGATCATGCCCCAATATGAAATAGGCTAGGGTATGCCTCCTTGGGAAAACTGACAAATTGTTGAAAATTTTCAAAAAGATCAAGAAATATTCCCGATAAGTCAATTTGATGGTCATAAATGTTATGGAGCTGACATAATTGAATTTCAATGTGTTACAAAGGATTCTTCCTCCCATTATACTTAGGAAAATTTTCTATAATGTATCCATGGGCAAAGGTGTCATATAAAGCACTTTGTCAAATGGACACAGACATAGATCTTGCGCTGAGATAGTTCGTTTTCCTAACATAGACATGTTGTCCACTTGTTGTTGAAGCATTTGCATTTGGTTTTGGAGGACATCTAATTGTGTCAAGGACATATTGTTTGCATTTCTTGGATCAATGTAGGTGTTCTGAAACGTTGTGTTATGTGATGGGTTGTGATTTGGTCAAGGAATATATCCCGTTAGAATGTTCTGATTTGGTATGGGGATATTTCCTGTTTGAATTTTCTGAGTTGGTATAGGAATTTTTCCTAGCTAAATGTTCTGATTTGATATAGGAATATTTCCTATCTAAATGGTCTGATTTGGTATAGGAATATTCATGCCAACTTTGGATCTCTTACAAGTCGTGTTGGTGCCAAAGGGGTTTGATGAAGTTGATCCCACAGTAAATTGTAAACATTGTGTTATGTTGAAAGGGGTTGGGTTCACAATTGACGATGTTTGAGCTGGTATGCTAGTTGGTATTACTGCAGTGATTTCGGGAATAGAAACACTTGATGTCACAGTTTCTATTTGTTGAGTAGACGGTGTTTTCAAAGTGTGAATATCAAATCTTGGTGTTAGTGTGGCACCTTCTACTAGAAACTTTGCTAGATATCATTGGGGATCATTTGACAAACACTCATCCATAAAGGATGCAAATTCAGTATCTTGTATGATGATGTCTATGTCTTCAATAAAAAATTGTCCATTTGTGTCTCTAGTGACGTGTTTTTCAAGAAAAGGTTTGTGTGGTCTTTCTTTCCCTGATTGTTTATTTGTGAAAGGATTGATAAATTCCTTAGGGTCCAACATTTATTTTTGTTTCTTTTGAGACCTTGTTTCGACCATGAAAAGTTTTCTCAAAATGGGGTAATGCAAACTATGTCTAAAAACCAGTATGTCCTATTTCTATGTTTGTTGGATTTTATGACTATAAAGGTTGTTGCTAAGGACCTCTAAAATGATGTATACTAAGATGATGTATGGTAGGATAGACAATATGCAAAAATCTCAAGTGGGCTATATGAGGGTAAATGATTCTAAAATGGGTATAACCTACCACCTATGGAATAAATGCATGCAATAATTTGAGTTGACCAAGGAAGGAGATTGTAGGAAAAAGATTGTTGACAAGGTGAATTTCCCAAACTAGACTGTTGAGCTGGAAAGATTCAATAATAGGACCAAAGTTACTAGGTTCAATGATGAGGACAAATCGGTACATGAATGTATCCAATGATGAGGAAAGTTCTATATTCTGCGATATGCAATTTCCTAGGAAGTATCTATATGCATGCAACTTAGGATGACTATGACTAAGATGTATATGACACCTAATAATGCAAGGTTTTGAGCAAAAATTTTCCAGTTTTTGTCCAAGGTTGATCTTAAAAAATAGAAGCGAAAATGATAGTTATGCGTTCGGACTTGATTTGCAGTTTTCTCAATTTTTTGTTGACAGTCAAATGTAGTTCACATATCAGATGCGGTTCTAATTTTGATAGCTGCGTTTCATTTTTTTGATGCAATGGTTTGATTAAAAATAGGTTTTGAATGTTGACTAGTAACTTTGAATTGTGACAGATGCAATTTATTTTTTGAAAGATGCAACTCATAGTAACAATTCTGACTCAAAATATAGATTTTGTGAACCTAAACTTGTTGACAGATAGTTACAGTTTTTCGTATGACAAATGTGGCTTGACAATACACATCCAACTCAAGTTTTGATAGTTGTGGTGCAGTATCTAAACTCTATGAAACTAGACTTTGTTGACAGACACATGTGGTGATTAAAATGATAGTTGTGACTCACTAGCATATATGTGGTTCTAAAAATGATAGTTGTGACTTTTGTTGACAGTTGTGGTTTTTTGAAGATGATTTTTCGACTGACTCCATTTGATGATAAATTTTTTTGATGAATACAATAAAAAAAATCATAGAATACATGTGTTTTCAATTTGTAGTGATATATCTATTAAAACCAAAAAACATTTACAACCTAGGATTTTTTGGACAATACTTGTTGAGTTCTTACTTGGATAAATCTAGCTACGCATATTCAAGGTGGATGACTAGTAACTTGACCCCACTAGCTCCCCTCAATGAAACTCACTTATACGGGGTAACCAAGATAATGTATCCATGAAACTCCCATGGCATACATCTCATCTCCACACATGGATCGTAAATATGTAAGATGACTTCATAAGTCTAAACCTGTTGCACTAGCAAATAGAAAGCTTTTTGGAAAACTACTACAATTTGGCTTTTTAGTTCGGGCACCTGTTCATGAAGGCCACGCAAGAGGAAATATCATCCCAATCTACAAAGGTTAGGCTCTACAGGTTTCAACACACCACAAGGGTATTGGGAAATCAATAGCTTGTCCAGAGGATCTCCAATAATATCGAGCTTTCCTCAAGTATTAAAATTTCTATACTAGTTGGGAGTCGTTGGCGATAAGTGTGTCACCGGTTTTGAGTCGTCTTGGGGTGAGTAATTTTTTCCACCAAGACAAGACCAAGTTCTAGAGTCAGTAATCATTTCTCTCACACCTAGGATCACATAAATGTGCAAGGGGAGAGGATACTTTGATATACCGAATCAAGGTTATATCTAAAAAATTCAAGGCACGAAAAAACACACGTTCTTTTTTTAAGCCCAAACGATATTTTCTAAACTACCAAACAAAAATCTTTCCAAATAAAATTAAAAAATTCATCATGTCCTACATGCAAACTGATCAATAGTTTAGTTTTTTTGTGTCTTCAGCTTTTGTCCTACATAAAATATTGGTTTTGGTTTTTATTTGGGCTTCTATGCTTCATCCTGCAAACACTAAGTTACTCCTCTAAAGATAGTTGCAAACAAACATTAGCGAAAAAATGAAATAACATAAAAAATGAAAAATGAAAACGTGAATGTATGGAAGTGAATAAAAAACTGCAAAAACTATTACTAGGTAGATGCGGTGTGATGTTGATAGGAGGATGCGGGTCGAGTTGACATTCAGAAGCGGTACAAAATTTTGATAGTCGGATGTGGTGCAAAGTATCATGGATGCAGTGCAGAATGGCAGATGTGTCATGGGATGGATTAGATGTAGCTCATGAATATAGATGTGTCATTTATGTGAGTGGATGTGGTGTGTCATACGATAACATGCAAAATAAAAAATGGAAAGACAAAAATTATTGTACGAATTTGAAGTGTGATTCACGTCGGGTTCACCAAATGTAACATATATTTTCTAGAGGATTTTGCTACACAAATTAAGATGACCAAATCTAACAAATAATCTAAATAAAAAAAAATTACTGAAAAGATCTCACTGAATATGCGCCCACTCCTTTGAGTTATCTCAATTGTCCTTCTCCATTTTTTGTATCAGTATTCTTGTCCTTAGATTTTTAATATTGATGCAAGCATAACCTTGTTGAATGTCTTAGAAAAATATTGAAGATTAAGTTTCTTCTCAAAAGTATTGATTTCGGGAGGAGGAATAATGATAATCATAGGCCATTTTATAGATTTTTGGTTTTTGAATGATCGACTCTTATTCAAAAAGAGATCAACAGACGAGATTGATGAATGCCATGCAATGTGAGTTATGTGTCAGCTATAACGTGAGTTAGAAAATTTTTTGAGATAAAGATTAAATTAGAATGATAACTTAATTTTTTGTCAAGATTGTTCGAAAATAGAAAGAACAAGAGTTCCAGATTAAATAAATAATTTAATCTTTAGTTAAGAGTCTTAGAAAATAGAAGAAATAGACTTTGATTATTAAAGAAAAAGTTAGAACTCAAAGAATAAAGAACTCAAATGCACACATGAATTAATTAATTAAGTAAATATATTTAATTAATAAACGCTTTCATGCATATGAGTTAGAATTAGTTAACTGACTAGTTATGACAGAGTGTACTCTCATAGAGACGATTACATATTGAACCCGAAGATAACTAGCAGATTTAAAATAGGTCTTGAGTCAAAAGGTGAGTGAATGATTAGATAATTGAATGATAGAAGAATGTGACATAAAGAATTAATAGTGAATTAAATGTTAATTTAATTCAACATTCAAAAATTGAAAGATTAAATTAAATAAATAATGTAATTTATTTAATTGAATGTTGAAAAGGACAAATTGAATAATTAAATAATAAATATTTAATTATAGTTGAAATATGACAAAAGGGGTAATTAAATAATAAATTATTTAATTAAGAAGAAGAATTAATTAGCTAGCGACATAATTAAATAAATATGATTTATTTAATTAATCAAGTTGAGTAAAGGGTCATTAAGAATTAATTAATTAATTAAAAAGGGGTATTTAATTAACAGAAGAAATTATGTGTTAGAAAGATAATTAAATAATAAACATTATTTAATGAGGACTACGGATAAGAGAAAATTATGTCAAAAGTGGTCGTCGCAGGCCTAGACCAATTTTCGATGTCTACAGTAACTATTGGGGATGATTCTGCACATCTAGTAAAGGGGGTTGGAACTTGCACTATAAATTTGATGCTTTGCCTCTCTCTACAACTCACTGGAATATTGTTTGTACATGGAATAAAGAGGAACCTAATATCCATTTCTGCTCTTGAAGACAATAGATATAGGGTTACCTTTATGGATGGAAAATTTATGGCATGGCCAAAGAACTCCAATATAAATAAAGCACAAACTATAGGTATAAGACAATGATATCTCTATAAACTATGCATTGACACTAAACAAGCTCTTATTAATGAGAACCCTGATTCAAATGAAATTTGGCATCAAATATTAAGACATTGATTTTCGTGCCCTACCTCTTTTAGAAAAATTAGTAAAATGATTTCCGAAACTAAAACAAATTCATGAAGGAGCATGTAAAGGGTGCGCCCTAGGGAAGAATACAAAGGGGACCTTCCAAAATAGTTTGAGTAAAACCAGAAATGTATTAGAACTAGTACAGTCTGACTTATGTTGACCCATGTTTGTACCCTCCATGGCAAGGTTCTTATATTATGTAATATTTGTAGATGACCTCTCTAGGAAGACCTAGATATATTTTCTTAAATGTAAAGAGTCAATAGAAATTCTTAAACTATTTAATGAGGTCAAAGCTCTTAAATAAAACTTTTCCGAGAAGAAAATCAAAATACTAAGAATAAATAATGGGAAGGAATACACCTCAGAAATCTTTAAGGAATTGTGTGTAAATTCTAGGATTAGGAGGGAATTTATTGTAGCCTACAATCCTCAACAAAATGGTGTTGCTGAGAGGAAAAATAAAACTGTTGTAGAAGCTGATAGAGAAATGTTGTTTGACCAAAACATAGAAACTTTATTTTGGGAATAAGCCTCTAGGATAGTTGTCTACATTCAAAATAAAGGTCATCACTCACATCTAGATAACAAGACTCCTGAAGAAGCATCTACTAGAGTAAAACCTAACATAAGTCACTTAAGGATCTTTGGTTTCCCTATCTACATTCATGTGCCTAAAGAAAATAGATCTAAATTACAACATACTAGAAAGAAAGGGATATTTGTGGGCTATAGTGAAACCTAAATTTTTTATAGAATATACATGTCCGTACATTAAAAAATTGAACTAAGTAGAGATGTTATCTTTGAGGAAGAAATTTCTTTCAAAAGGGAAAAGAGTTCTAATGAGATAGAGATTTGGGATTCTCCTAAATTCGTGAAGGAGGATCCTGCTCCTGAGATTTAGAGGGAGTGTCCTAAAGAAATCATAAATGAAAACCAAACCACTCTAGAAGATCATCCCAATAACAACAGCAAGAGGAGACCACTTTGGTCTAGAAAGATGATTATGGAAGCTGAGAATTATACAACACCCAATGGAACTTTTAGAGAAAGTAAGAGACCCAAAATATTTTCAAGCTATGTTGCCCTAATGAATGATATCATTAGTTCAAGACCAACCAGTGTTATGGAAGCCCTAAAGCATCAAGTGTGCAAAGATGCTATGATGAAAGAGTATCAATCCATTTTGAAAAATGATGTATGGGATATAGTACTTAGACCAAAATAGAAATTTGTTGTCCCTTCTGAATGGCTCTTCAAAATCAAATATGTTGTTCTTGGCAGTATAGAGAAACACAAGGCATGTTTTGTGGCAAAAGGTTTCTCACAAAAGTAAGGTATTGATTATGAAGAGACATTTGCACATGTTGCCTAGTACACCTCTATGAAAGCAGTAATAGCTATTGCAACAACTAAAGGTAGGAAGATCCACCAAATGGATGTGAAAATTGTCTTCTTGAATGCGACCATTGAGGAAGAAGTCTATTTAGAGCAACCTGAAGGTTTTTTGATACATAAATCACACTCACATGTATGCAGATTGAAGAAATATCTATATGGACTTAAACAGGCTCCCAAAGCAGGGTATGAAAGAATTGATAGCTATCTTTTGGGACTAGGATTTTCCAAAAATGATGCAGATCCAAATCTCTATTTTAAGGTAATTAAAGGTGATATGTTAATACTAATTTTATATGTTGATGACCTGCTAATGACAAGAGAATATCACCTTATTACTCAATGTAAAATTGACCTAGCTTCAGAATTTGACATGAAATACTTGGGCATTTTATATTAATTCTTAGGGTTAGAAGTCTGGCAGAAATTAGATGGTATCATTCTAAATCAAGGAAAGTATAATATTGATCTTCTGAAGGGATTTGGGATGTTATATTATAGACCCATGTCTACACCTATGGAAATCATCTTACACAAACTCAAAGAAGAAACAACAGAATCAAAATTTGTTGATTCTACTCTCTATAGACAAATAATTGGACCATTAATGTACTTGGTTAACACCAAAGAAAATATTTTCTATGCAGTTAATGCCCTAATCCATTTTATGTGTGAGCCAAAGGAAATTCACCTTGTTGATATGAAGCATATATTGAGATACCTTCAAGGTACTACTGGATATGGTCTTAAATACAAGAATGAAAACCTAGACTTACATGGATACTCTAATTCAGATTGGGCTGGAAGTATAACCAATCGGAAAAGAACATCAAGATGTTTCTTCAGTTTAGGATCAGCTATGATCTCTTGGATCAAAAGGAAATAATCCTTAGTGGCACAAGGCTCAAAAAAATATAAATATATTGTAGCCTCTATGGGGGCAAGAGAAGTAGTATGGCTTCAAAAATTATTGGTGGGATTATTCGATGAGTCCTTGAATCCTACTATATTCCATTGTGACAGTTAGATTTGCATTAATATTTCAGTGAATCTAGTATTCCTTGATAGATCAAAACATATAGAGATTCCTTACCACTATGTGAGAGACATGGTAGAAAGGAATGTGATCCAGTTGGAGTATATTAGTACAAATGATCAAACAACAAAAATTCTCACCAAGCCTCTCTCCAAAGTTAAAGTTGAACACTTCAAGAAGAAACTTGGTATGGTTGAAATGTAAATTATTATTGAAATGGAGATTTAAATTATTTATTTTTTACTAATATATTTAAAAGATGCTTAGTGTGTAAAATATTTTTTCATGTGTGTGACTCCATGACTTTATGGGCCCTCTCTCCCCTTGTGTACATTATTGAAAGGTGACAATATTTTTGATAATGAAAACTTGTATTTGACATTGTAATTTGATGACTCTACGATGATTAGTTGCACTATCCTGATAGATATCATGTGACTTGATATCTCTGGATATGTCATGATAGTATCTTGTGGAAATTTTGACAGATATCAGGAGACTTGATATCAGTTGAAGATCATTACGATCCTTATGGGATAATCATGGTGGATAAATGTGTCTGTGAATATGCCATGATTTATTATGGTATACATCATGAGACTTGATGTCAGTTGAAGATCATTACGATCCTTATGGGATAATCATGGTCGATAAATGTATCTATGGATATGCCATGATTTATTATGTTAGACATCATGAGACTTGATATCAATGCACATACCATAATTAAGATGTGTTATGAATAATTTCATGTGACTTGACACTTTTAGAAGAATACCATATCTCCTAATATCATGAGTAAGGTGATATCACTATATACTTGGTTCAAGTTATATTCCCTAGCTAAGAGGGAGTGTTGAATTAAGGTATCTTTGGTCAAATATAAATGATGATTGAACATATTCAACATCATCATTTATATATATTGAATTCGCTACATCCCAAGTATATTTTTGATCTGCAATTAGAGGTTATTACTTGCAGATTATTGGCTTTACATGTTCTTCACTGAATCTCAATCAAGCATCATTTATTGGTGATCACTTCAAAATTGAATATTATTATTTCTTTTTGCAAGTTAAGTTCAAATCGAATGTAGTACACCTATACTTTTATTAAGTAACTAACCCTAATTGATAATCAGGTGGTTAGTTAGATCAAGTGGCACAAATAATGGGACATGTCCCATGAGTGGATGTGTCTCCACTTTGTGGAGACATGTCCACTCATGAGAGGTGTCTCCCATTAGATATTTAATATAGATCCAATCCTCATTTGACGACATCAAAATTATTAATGTTCTGAACTTGAGGATTGAATACCACAAACATAAATTCAAACTTGAGAATCATGATCCATACTCCAAAGATTTAAATCTCACATCAACTTCATATTTCAAGTCCAATATTTTGTTTATAATCTGATCAATTTACTCAATATTTAACAAAATCAAAGGATATACAACTCCAAATTGCATGAGATTAGAAAACATCATCTAAGATCTCATTGAGGATAACATCATAAATGTCAAGCAACTTGCTAGCAATCACAATCTCAAAATATACACAAATTTGATGCCTAATCAGAATTAGGGAAATAATCCAAGAAACAATAAAGGAAATAACCAAGGAAACAAAAATGGGAAAAAAAAGTATGCGAGTGCAAACCTTGTATATGAAGGAATTTTCGCATGCACAAATGAAATGGTCACTGTCATTAGCGTCAAAGGAGATAATTCTTATTGTGGAGTCACCACGTGTGGCAGCAAGGTTACTATTATAGGGGCATCACAACCATCTAAGAAGCCCATCTCAAATATGAAATTTGTTCCCTATGATTATAACATCATTGAACAAATAAAAAGAACCCACGCTCAGATCTCCCTCATAGAGTTACTAATAATTTATGTCACCCATAGGAAAATACTTGATGAAGAATTAGTTGCATCCACTGTCTCTACTAATCTTAATGCATAACAATTTCAGGGTATGGTTGGTAACATCGTCACCCCAAATCTCCTCACCATTTCCAATCAATACTTCCCCACCCATCCATCTCACAACCGTTCACTTCACCTACAATTCCTAGTTCACAAGAAAAAGGTCAAAAGGGTCTTGGTGGATGGAGGCGTGGGCCTAAGTATTTTTTCTCTTAAACTCATAAATAAATTGGGAATCTTAGAAAACTCAATCGAAAAAAAATAAGGCATTACCATCAGAGCATATGACGATCAAGAATGAATGTCTCAAGGCACTACCAAGATCCCAATCCAAGTAGGGCCAACTATTATGGAACCCACATGTCAGGTCCTCGACCTTAATTTTCCCTACAACATCCTCCTAGGATACCCATCGATCCATTGATTGAAGTAGGTTGCCTCAAAATTCCACCAATGCATAAAAATTTTCATACCAAAATGAAGAGGTCACAACACATGGTGATCCTAAGCCATTCGCCTATTGCAGAAATTTGGAGGCCAAGTTCTACAAAGTTCCCTAAGTGCCAAAGAATGATAAAGTCCCCTCCATTCCCTATATAGACCCATCTAACCTCGCCTCTACTTTTGCGACAGGGAAACCTTCCATCCCCGATATATCTGACATCAAGCTCATGATCCAAGAAAATGGATGTGGAGATTAAAGAATGAAGAAGAATAATTTTGTTATAGGAGATTTACCTCAATCTCCTAGGTCACATGGATGACCTCAACCAATTGAAACACCTGACTACACTTTTAGGGTAGACCCTTCTAGATTTCATTGTTGGGGGATCAAAGTTAGCAAAATATGAACAAAAGAGACATTGAAAACTCACTGTACCAAGATGAAAGGGGCACACCCACCCTACCCATGGATGAAGCTAGCAGAGGACTACAAATGATGCTTGATATGGGATACAAATTAAATGAAAGGCTTGGAACGAACAAAGATGGGTGGCTGGAGCCCATCATTGTAGAAATATGAATGAGAAATATTGTCCTTAGATGTACCCAGCTAAGTATAACCATACGTGGTAGAGCTACCCCTATTAGAGTAGTCAAGTATCCCCCTCAGTTATTAGCAATCGCCCTTCAATTACCCATATCCACAGGTTTGCCCCTTGATAATTTTACCTTCAAAATAACTAAAGTATTTAGTAGTAGTGATGATGAGGATACCATAGTAGGTCTATCCATGATTTTTGAAGACTCCTCATTATTAGCACATCATCTTTCAAGTTAGACCACTAGACCCCCAAGATAAACCTGGTCTACCCACAACTCATTGATTACAACCAATGAGGACCACTAGTTCTCGACACTTTCAAAAATGATGAGGCACTCTCAGAATTCTTGGGATTACGGGATACAATACCAAGTAGAGATCACTAGGCTAGATTTGATATTACACTAGACACACAAGAATATTTTAGGGAGATTATTGTGTCCTTCGATCACAAAAGCAAAAGAATAAGAATACACTCAGGTTTATTAAGTGAAAACCAGACTGTGGCACTCTCTAACCATAAAATAGTAAACTAAAGGATGCATCCAATGTTGAAAACCTATCTAAGGCACCAGAGAATGCAGGATTCAATCTCCCCCTATGAAACTTCATTAGGAAAAATTGGTAGTCTTGGTAGAATAGTGCAATCCTGTCAATTTGAAAACAAAAGCAACACCACATATCACCTTATACACTGACTCACTTCTCATAGAAGAAAAAGAGTTTCTAGCATCATTCTTTAGGGAAAGAAAAGTAAAATTTGCATGAACCTATGTTGACATGTCCAGACTTGATCTAGAAGTCATGGTTCACCATTTAGCTATCTACCCAAGAGAAAATTCAGTAATGAAGAAGTTGAGAAAGATGCACCCTCAGATATATTTTCTAGTCAAGGTGGAATTACGGAAGTTCCTAGATGCTAGATTTATATGAAAAATTGATTATCTAGAATGGGTATCAAATCTGGTGCCAGTTTCAAAACCAAATGGGGGCATCTGTATCTGCATTAATTTTAGAGACCTAAAAAAATATTTTCCTAAGGATGATTTTCCACTACCCAACATTGATATGATAGTGGACATGACGACCAGACACAAGATTGTATTACTAATGGATGGATTCTCAAGGTACAACCAAATTATGATAGCAAAAGAGGACCAACACAAGGCCACATTTACATGTCTATGGGGCACTTACTCATGGAACATGATGCCATTTGGGATAAAGAATGCAGGAGTGGCATATCAAAGGGCCATGACACTAATTTTTCATGAGATGATTCACAAAACTGTTAAATATTACGTGGATGATATATTGGCCAAGTCAAGGAAAAGACAAGATCACATAGCAGCTCTAAGTGTCATCTTTGATAGATTGGAGAAATACAAGTTTAGACTTAATCCCATGAAATGCATCTTTGGGGTGCAATTATGAAAAATCATGGGATATATAATATCAATGAGAGGAATAGAAGTGGATCCCACCAAATTCAAGGAAATCCTCGACATGGAAGAACCTAGGACATTAAAACAACTTAGAGGACTACAAGGAAGGCTACAATCCATTCACAAATTCATAGCACAGTTGGTAGATAAATAGATTCCATATTCACATCTACTTCACAAGGGAGTAACATATAAGTTGGATGACAAGTGTGACTTGGCATGTAGTAAAATCAAAGAATATCTACTTATACTACCATTTTTTATGCCACCAATTCCAAGAAAACCACTGCTTCTATACATATCAACCAAAGGGGTAGCTCTTCGCGCACTCCTAGCTCAACAGGATGAAGATGGAAGAGAAAGAGAAATATATTATATCAAAAGAAAAATGGTAGGCCATGAGCTCAACTACACACCAATAGAAAAGGCTTGTCTAGCAATTGTGTTTGCAGCCCAAAACTTCAGACACTACATGTTGGTTCATCAGATCAAGCCGATTGAAAAGATAGATCCAATAAAGTATCTGCTCTCTAAGGCTACTCTCATAGGATGGAAAAACAAGTGGGTAATGATATTGATAGAACATGACATTGAATATGCAGAGCACAGGGTAATTAAAGGGTAGACAATTGCAGATCAACTAGCAGAGGCTCCAATTTATGTCGACAACCCACTTATCTCAATTTTTTGGGATGAGTCAATTTTCAACATAAGTATAAAAAATAATTGGAAGATGCATTTCGATGGGTGATACATAACACATGGGTTAGGTGCTAGAATCTTCTTCACCACTTCCCCGAGATATTGCATACCCAAACCCTATAAACTATATTTTCCATGCACAAACAACATAGCAGAGTATGTGGCTCTTGTCATAGGCTTAAGGATTGTAGTACAATAGAATGTTATGGCTCTCAAAGTCTTTGGAGATTCACATCTCATCATTAACCAAGTCAATGGTGAGTACCAAAAAAAGGATGACAAGATAAATCCATACAATAAATTAGTGGAGAGCCTCAAATAATCATTCATTGATGTCACCTTTGAAAAATTACCTAGAGAAAACAATAGAGCAATGGATGTTATGGCCACAATTGGACCACTCTTAGAAATCCCAAAAAATGTTTGAAAACAAGAGTTCTTGGTAGAGCAACTACTCATACCACCATTTGAGGTATCATAGTTTGGATTCATGTGTGAAATTATTAGTCCGAGTGATCCCTAGTATCACAACATCACCTACTTGAGAATAGAGGTCATCCTAGCTGGCATAACCCAGAAACTTAAACGATACTTTGTCAAAAGGTCCCTACACTTTTTCATCCTAGGAGAAACCCTCTATCATAGGAGCATTGAAGGAACCCTATTGCACTGATTAAATCCTGAGGAAACCTTGAATTCTCTTACTGAAGTCCACAATGGAATTTTCGGTTCACACTCACGTGGTATAACCTTGTCTAAGAAACTGCTAAGGACCAAGTACTACTAGCCAACAATGGAAAGAGAGATACATAAATTTATCAGAAAGTGTTTACAATTCCAGTAGCATGGAGACCTTATTCATGCATCGGCTCAAGAGCTTCATCCTATTATATCACCTTGGCCTTCTTCCCAATGGTGGCTCAATCTCATCGGAAAAATCACCCCCACCTCATCCAAAGACCACAAATTCATCATCACCGGCATGGAGTACTTTACAAAGTGGGTCAAATAAATTCCAATGACCTACATAACCAAAAATAATATATCCAAGTTCATCCTGAACTATCTCATTTTCCGATACGGTGTCCCTCAATCGATTATCTTTGATAATGGGATGCCTTTCAAGAATCAGGATATGCGTGACCTTTGCCACAAATTCAATATCCAACATTGATTTTCCACTTCATATTACCCACAAGGAAATGGCCAAGTAGAAGCCACTAATAAAACTATCTTAAAAATCCTTAAGAAAATAGTCAATGACTCTGGTCATGACTAGCATCTGCAACTAAATCTCGCCTTATGGGCCTACCACACTAGCATCCACATACCAAAATGCACCAGCACATTCTCCCTAGTCTACGGATCAGAAGCCATCCTCCCAATCAAGATCAAGCTCCCATCATTAAGAATATCACTTAAAAACCTCATTACGGATGAGGAATATCAGGTATCATTGTTAAATGAGCTAGAGTTATTAGATGAATGATGCATGGATTCCCTAAACCATCTATAGGTCTATAAGACCTAGCTAAAGTGAAGCTACAACAAGAATATCAAGAGACACACCTTCCAATTCGGTGAACTTGTGCTAAAGGAGAACCAAAAGAATGTACCAAACCCAAAAAGCAAAGGAAAATTTGAGTCCAACTAGCTGGGACATTTTGTCATTACAACAAGCTATAAATCAGGGGCAAACTAGTTATCAACACCAGAAGGAGATCCTCTACAAGAGCCCCTAAACAACTCCCATCTCAAAACATTTTATGCTTAAAATATTTCAAGATATAAAACCAAAAATACAAAAAAAATTAGAAAATGTCCTAAAAAATGGCCACCCAGATGAAAACCTAGCAAACAGGCATCTTGGTGACAACAAAAAAAATTAAAAATATAAAAAAATAAAAAAAATCAGAAAAAGGATTGAAAATAGTAAAGAAAAAAATCATTCTGTAGTGAAAACCACTCTGGTGGCACTTTGGACAAGTACCTTGGTGAAAACCTAACAAACAGGTGCCAAGTGTAAATAAAACACTCTCCATCCACCAAGACCTTCACTGCCTATTTTTCGCACTCACTTATCTATTACATTTATCCTTTTGACAACCCTTTTGCATCCATAATATAGCTTGATCTTGTGCTCGCATCATGTTCCACCCTTATACTACTTGGCATATTCCTAAGGTTAGTTTGTTCTGCCTATATCAAAGTAGTCTATCGCATCACATTGGGGGAATATTCCTGTACCTACATTGGATCAGATTCATGTATATTCTAATGATCTTCCTTAAAAGAAAAAAATCCCTAAACATTCAAAAAATCCATCAAAAATCCAAAAAACATCCAAATCATTAAAAATTCAAAACGTCAAAAATCTAAGAATTAAAAAATAGAGTCATTTGTCTGAAGTACATCAACTTTGAGCTTGAACATAGGCAAGGTCAATCTCTGATCATCCCCCGAGACACCCTAGGTCAGTCCTTTCGGCTTCCATCACAATTTGGCATTATGTTTGCCCATCTCTCATCATTGAGTCAAGTCTATGATCGGTCGAACTACATGGTCTTTGTATGTATAACGTAGGCAAGACTAATTTTTTGATCAGCTCTTGAGACCCCTAGGTTAGGTATTTAGGTTAGTCTCTTCATCATAAAGTCTCAAAAATCCAAAAAAATTGAAAAATCCAAAAATCAAAACAACCTCAAAACATTTGAAAAACCCAAAATGGGGCACCCGTCTCATCTCGCTTTCACATGAAATAATCACACTCATGACAAATAAATCATCACCTTCATCCTTTGGTGAGTTAGTCAGAAGCAAGTCTAGAGAGTTCAAAAGTGAATGACTAAATGCCAAAGTCTCAAGTCTAGGTTAGTAAGAAAGCAAGTTGATCAACTTAGATTATCAATATCTTATCATCCAATCAATCTCATTAAAACCTCGATCACAACATGTCATAGGATACATCCTTCCTACACTATACATTAGCATCAAGTATCACCTTATTTTAGTCTTGGCTAGCGGTACAAAGAACATAAGCTTGTTTGTTTACTTTATCATGTCTTTTTTACTTATCTCATTTTGCACTCATTCCAAGGACCTCTCGATGATGCCTAAACAAAATAGGTTTAGAGAGAAAGGAATGGGGAAATGATCATTATATTTTTTATGTATTGTGCTTGTTGGATACTCTTGTAAAATAACGTATTGCATGTGTACCTTTTTGGGTTTGTAGGGAAGTTATTTTAGGTTTCTTGTTGACCACATAGGAAGGCTTTCTTTTCTAAGTTTTAATCTGAGATGTTTAGAATGTCTAAACTACATCCTGAATAAGGTTTCATATTCTAAGTGTGAGTTGGATTACTCCTATTTAATTGACAATAAAAATTACATCACACTAGGTACAACGCCATCCTCATTCTTTATACCTTGATGAATCATACTTATTTATGTCATCAAACATAAAGCAATTGGCCCTATGAAAATATTGAATCTTGGTAAGGAAAACATCAACATCTAATGACTTGTGGAATATCTTTTCTTCTATCTTATTTCCATACTAACATTTTACCACGATAGTTAATATGAACATTGCTAATTCATCCATAAAATCATTAGCATAAATACATATCATATCATATAGATCATACCACATCATATCAACTCACATTATCATCATCTTAATTTATGAAGAATAATATATATTCGTTAGTCTAAGTATCTTAAGATATCATTGCATTACATTCATCCTATAATATTTCACAAATCATCAAGGGCATAATCGAAATCATTAGCATAAATTATCATTATATAATCGCTTGCATATCATTTGCATAATTAATCATTTGAACAACAATACATAATAAATTGCATACACTTCATCCATACATTTTTCATCAGAGTCCATAGAAAAATACAAAAAGAAATGCATCCATAATCATCATCACATCATATAGACACATACATCATATTGCATGAGAATAAATTAAAAGAATTTTATAACATCTCATAACACATAGAAAATTAAAAAGCATCCATACATCATAAATAGAATAATCTCATATATATAACATAAAAAATGTAGAACTATCATGGTACAAAATTGGATCAAGTATATACATAAAATTACATGATACAATAGGGGTAATAATCAGGGCCCGTGGATCAAATTTATACAAAATTTTATGTGATCAAAGGGCTAATCCTATTGGCTTCTTCCCTCTTCTGCCTGCCTCTCACCATGGTCCTCAGGAGGCCTCATCCCCATCTGTTGTGAAAATTCGAGTACCCGACTAGCTGGTGGAACTATCTGCCAATAATGTTGTCGATAGTACTCGATCTCTCTAATTACCTCTCAGTATTCCCTCAAGGATACTGGCCATCCTTAGGTAGATGAGTTTGTACTCTCCATTTTCCTTCACCGACCAATCTCTTAATTCCTCTCAGACCAAGCCTGGTCCCTCTCAGTAGTAGCTCTCAAAACCTTGTACCAAACCTAGTCTCTCTTGATTATCAAAATCTATATTTAACCCTGCAACTATTGGATCAATACATATCTATGATTGGGCTGCCTTGGTGGCTGTTGATCTAGGACTACACTATCCCTATCTCTAGGCTAATCATCCTATGCAAGAATCTCATGAATCTCTACCCATTGTGGTGTCGGTGCCCATCGGGGTGCCTGGTCCCATGGTGGTTTCTAATGTGGATGAGGGCCACCTTCTCCCCTGTCCCTGTCACCATCTGTGTCACAGTTGCCTATGCCTCCTTGTCCTCTAACCTTGCTGGCTGATCTACCTATTGGCCTCTATGGTGGAAGAACTGTGCCTAAAACTATCAATCAAAGAGGAGGTTTGAACCAAGCCTTTTACGCCTGGGTAACACCTACATTTTCTGGTCCCTAATCATATGGCCATGGCCTAGCTATTAGCTACCTAAGCAAGGCTACTTCCTTCGGTGCTGGAATCAGGTACCCCCATGTTGTCTCTCTCATACTACAGGCAAAGATAACCACCTACTGGTCATGTGGCCTATCCTAAATCTCATTGAACTATTGGGGAGGTATCACTCTATCATGGTGTGCTCTCGGCCCTACATCAATCTATTCTACCGAGAATAGAATAGTTTCTCAAGATCATCATACCAAAGAATTATATCTATCTAGGGCCTCTAAACAAACTATCACATCTCATCAAGAACTCACTCCCAATGAGCGATGCCTCTGTATTTGTGTTAGTAAAGTGAATTTAGGCTCCCCCATACCGCCAAACGACATGATCATCAATATCTAGAACACTCAGTGTGACATCCAATTAGAGCACTTGAATTCACTCCCATGTCGAGATGTGCAACAAAGTAACTTTGGCCCCAATGGCCTTGCTATCAAGATACACAAACTCATGCAAATCCATGTATAAGGAAGCCATCATCATTTCCCCCCCAAGGAAAGAACTCTTTGTGGATGACCATCTGCTCCCATATCAGTCCCTAGCCTGCACTAAAGTATCAGCCCCGCCGATATCGTGCCACAAGACTTGAAATGATGGCTACAAAATTAACCTATAGGTAGGCACTACACCCGAGTATCTCTCCATGTAATTTTGTCCATCGAAAAAATGGATCTCATCAAGACCCATCACATCAAATCAAGCATCCCTACTAGCATCTAGATCATAAATAAATCTAGCTCCATGGATGGGTAGTCATAGGATGCACCAGACATCTTGAAGTGTGATGGTGGCCTCACCAATAGGAAGATGGAAAGAAGAGGTCTCACTATGCAACCACTTAGCCAAAGTTGTCATCATACCCAAGTGGGTCCGAACAGGAGGAATCTACACAACGAACCAAAGGTCGAGAATACCAAGCTGCTCTTGAAGGAATATGTGCATATCTTGTAATCTCTACAACACTGACCATCAGTACTCCTAGATAAGGGAAACCATCACATCAAGTCTATGCCTCCTCCGTCATCTTTTCACATTTGAAACAACAAATGTGACACTATTTACAAATGCGGCGTAGTTTCTAAAGTTCTAAAATATGTCATCGCAACAAGGTTTGACAAATCCTAAATTACTAAGTGTGTCCCATGGTTTGATTAGCAAGCACGGCTGACTTTGTGCTCAAACCCTAATTCTAAATTGGGTTGCACGGTCCAATTTGCATATGCGGTGGAGTTTGAAAGAAAACCCTAATTTCCTAACTGGCCTATGGTGGGACTATTTGAGGCCACATGATGCCAATTGAGCATTTGCAGTGGCACTATATAGCGTCGGTTGACCTAAAGTTGGCTTAGACCCTATTAAATGTGTATAAAATGAGAAAATTAAAGGTTGAGATAGGGGTACATACTACGGGTCCTACGTCGGCTGGCCGTTGGTGCACTAGTACCCTCTCTAGCACATGCCTAGGGAGGTGTTGTTGCACCATCTCGATCGGGACTCAAAGCTCAAAGTGCAAGGATCTCTAAAGGCTAACTATACAAATGAATTGAAAGTGACCCATCAACGTCTGTTTAAGCCTGCAAATTAGGGTTTTTTGACCTAATTTGACCATCTAGCTAGGTCTTTTCTCCCTCAACATAATATTTTCCCAACCAAGGACCATGTTGCATCTTTTGTGGCATTTTAACACATTTTTTGGCATCTTGGGGCATTTTTGGACCTTTCAGGTACCTTGTCCTCCTTTTTCATGAGATCATCCCAAAAATCAAAATTTTCATCCGATCTCTCAAGGGGGAAACATATTAGCATAATCCTTCCACTATGGCAATAGTGGGGCATTGAAAAATTTAGAAAAAAAATAAACTTTTGATCACAACAATTTATTTCTTTGAACCAATACAACAAGTGCATTGCTTCAAAGAGGGGCAAAATGTAGACATGGAAAATTGACCGACACACTTGATCTTGATTACTAACATCATTTCATCTTGAGTCACCTTCTCAGCTTTTCATCACCTTTCATCTCTTAATTAGATAAATCATTATTTATTTAATTAAGTCATTCTCCCCTCTATTGATTAAATTAATCAATTTAATTTAATTAATCCTATGTCTCTATTCATTTAAATAATTCATTTTATTTAAATTAAGCCTCTAAAGCCTTCTTATTAAATTGAATAAATTAAACATTATTTGATTTAATCTAACATTGTCCCTTTTAGTTAAATAAATTAAAACATTTATTTAATTAAACCCTTCCTCTCAATTTGACTTAAATCAATGCATAAATTTAAGTCTAGATTATAACATCTCCTAATTCATCATTAAACTAATTAATCTTTGATTAATTTAATCATAAAACATGTCACATTCTCTAGGGAATGCACCTTTCACAATAAATAATCAATTACTTTGATTTATTAAATTGCCTATTTTCTCTCAAAATGGAATAAAGGAGGAATATTCCTTCAAATTTGAATTCAAATCCAAGTGGATTTATCCTTCCAACAAAGCATTCACTCCTCATACATGTCCTTGTGCATTGACCCAAGTGGCATTTATTTCGTTCTTTTTTCCCTCTCACATTTCATTTCCTCAAGTTCAAATTCCACCTAATATAATTTATTGGCACTTTGATCAAAATGTGCACAACCTTCAACCATTCACATCTTGACAAGTTACACTTGGCCATTGGATGTTGAATTATCCCACATTGTTCACCGTTCCAATTTGGAAATCTATAAATGAGAGACTCTTCCTCTGATTCATCATCCATAATTAAAGAAAAGTTACTCTCTTTGCATTGAGAGGTAATTTTGTCTACTTCATAGCAAGTGTTCATCATTTTTACTGTGTCATAGCTAGATTATGCCAAAATATTATCAAGGAGCTACAACCATCACCAAATCATCATAAAGCTTACAAAGGAGTTGGAAAAGGGCCAATTTCTACACACAATTGACAGCAATTCCCCCATGGGATCAAGTGTTTTCATTTATTAATTTGGATTTCTTTTATCTTTTATCTTTTTCTCTTCATTTTCGTATTATTGAGCATTGTAGATGAATTTCATGGGGAATCCTTGTTCTTACTTGAATATGAACCTAATTAGATGTTTTTTTTGTCATTTTTGTGTAGGTATAGGAATTGGGATTCATAGTATAATGAGAAGCACCTAAGTAACTTTCATAAGATAAAGGGGCACACAAAAGCCAACTTCATGAGGCTCAAAACCCTAATCCAAGACCTCATTGAAAACTATTGGGAAAAACTTTGGTCATCTCAGATATGAATCTAAGATCTGTAGCGCCTTCGGTAACTTAAATTTCAATAGATTACCTCAAAAAGATGTACAACTATGTCACAAAGAGAAATCAGGCATAGTTCATTTCCCACATTAATCCTTCTAAGAGAAACCTGTGTAAATTCAATTTTAACAAAAAAAATTAATAGATTCTAACCAAGAAACATGAAACATGAAAGATGGAACATAACACATAGATTTATGTGGAGAATAACCTTTCGGGTAAAAATCCCCACACTCTAAAAGCCTAGATCGCCATTGTATTATTCATGTAACATAACAGTTACAAATACAACACAATCACTAAGCCCTTACAAAGATTACATCTTGTCTCATTCTAGAGACAAACTAAACAACACAACCCATTAATCAATCTTCACACTATTACAATACTCTAATACAACATACAGTATAGATCTTATTTCGCATGGACCTTTGATCAACCTCTCAGCCAATTACAACCTTCACACTATTACAATAATATCACATAGTATACAGAGAAGATTCATAGAGAGAGGTTTCACAATCAATGTAGGCATAGAGAAAAGAGTTTCCTCCTTAAGAATAGCCCTCTCATCCTCTCCTTCTCGCTAGTCATCACCCATAACATATAGAGAGTTCCATTGTTTTCACATTCTCAAAGAGTATATTGATCTTCCAATAGTCGCACAAGTCTAACTATCGATGGTTCCTATTCTTCCTTTTCCATTCATCCATGACCAAAAATGTAGGAAATTCATTCGGTCAGCTAGGTCAACATCCTTCATTTGGCTAGACAAATACATAAGCTCACCACTCTACCATAGCCAATACATAACACCCTCATGGTGTGGCGATGATTACACTGCACCACCACAAGCTCCTTCTATCATGCCACCACTCGTCATCCAACAAAGCCCCGAGGTAAGGTGGTATACCAAGCTACCGCTCAACAAGTGTGAAGCCCTCACAGTGCAGTGGTATACACTACACAATCGTGACCCAACTTGGAGGCACCCCAACATGGCAGTATCAACACACAAGCATCAAACAAACTGCCCTGCGCTACAACACCTCTGTATGCGGACACCCATGGTATGGAAGTATCCATCACACTACTGTTTGAATGTGAATAGGTTTCAATGGTATGGAGGTATACACTATGCTACTATCAAACATGAAATGTTCACCATGCTACTGCCAAGAAAGATGAAGGATTCTAGGGTATAGTAGTAACACCACACAATCGCTCCTTAACCGAAAAGGACCTGCAGTAAAGCAGTAACACCGCGCAACCACCAAGTAGACCAAATACCTCCACATTAAGGAGGTAAACCATGCAACCATGCCTCTTCTAAAATATCCCAGCAGTAACAAGGTAAAGTCATGAACACCAAGGGAATTTGTCAAGTCTCTAACATAAGTTCAAGCCAGCAAGTTGAGGCACATATTAAAACAATCTCCCACTTGATGAATACTTATTGGCTTCCTCTAGAATTTTATTTTACTAAAGATAATAGGCCCCAATACCCAACACAATTCCAACAATCTCCCCCTTGACAAAGATCACACAAGAACCACCAATTCATACCCTTTTTAATAGCATTCAAGACACCCAACCAACAAGTCTCCATAACCAACATTCTATAAGAAAATATGCAAAAAAAAAAAGTATCCAACTACAAATAATTGTCCAAAAATGTAACCAATCATAATCATCCATGAAACCACATATATCTCAAACATTCTCTGACAATCCATCAAGAATTCTACAACATCCAAGATTCCCACCGTTCAGGAAATAATCCCTATCATCCTCCAACATGCCACCTATGGAAGAAAGGTACAAGCCAAGGTGAATATGAACTAGTCCAAAAAAAAAAGAAAAATATCCTAGTGATATCAACAACAAGACACTACCATTACACCAAAAAAGAAGATAAAAACATTAGCTAGAACAACAATCAAATATACTACTTCTATCCAAGTCATAAACCAATGTGACTGATAATAGCACCCAAAACAAGTTCTCATACATCCAATCATACATAAATTAAAGGTATCCACATTAGTAAACTCATGCCACAACACAACTAACCCATAAACCATAGATACAAGCACCATGTTCCAACTAGGGTATGTGCAAGATCATGATGGGCCAAAAAGTGGCGATATCTAAGTGATATGATGGCCCATGTGGCTAACAAACTTTTTTTACCCAAATTTGATGAAACAAAAATGGTTTTTAAAGGAGATTCTCAATTTTCCACCAATATAAATTATGCTTTACTTTGAATTTAATAAATAATTATTCTTTATTTTCTATTTGAATTACGACTAAAGTCCTGATTGATAGGTTGATTGAAAAACATCTATAACTTTCAAAGGGTATCAAATTTTTTTAATCTGAAACATGTGTCACATTATATGCTTCACATAATATAGAATAAAAAAAAAATGAATTTCATTAATTTTTGACCAAGCTAAGGTGGTTAGACATACGAGTTTTTATATTTTTAAAAAATTGTAATAAAAAAATCATAATTAATTATTTACTTGGAAAAAAATTACAAAAAAATATACATCGAGACCTGATTCCCCTACATATATCTACAATCTTATAAAAAAATATTATCATTTTATCATCGTTAGGGTGGTCAGATAGACACCTACTTCTTATTTTTTGCCTAAAATTGAAGTACTACCACATTGAAATTTCAAATTTTCACCAAATAGATTTTTTTTTAAAATAAATCTAGTAGTTTAGAAACTAAATTAAATTTTCTATAGATCCTATTCTTACATATTCTATAAATAAAATAGATAACTGATTCGAATTTTTACATCAAGTTTCCTAACTCTGATTTTTTGAATTTTGTTGCCACTTAAGGGCCTGTTTTTTCCATGATGATCCTGCACATACCCACCAATCAAAGAAGACCAAACACACCTAGGTACTCCCACTGCATAGGTAATGCCAAATCTAAAATATTAACAACATAAAAATTCTACCAATTTTAGCACATAGAAAATGTAACCATGTAGTACAAAGGAAAATTCCACAATGATATGCACAACCTGCAACAATCTTCTACAAGAGAAAAAAATTCAATAGTCTTCCAGAGTTCTTCCAGGTTCTCTAACATGCAACATAGAAAAAGATAAATAACCTCCAAGTTTCCACTGAAAAACATGAGTGAAAACACAAGCTCTAACAAAATCTCAAACCAATGTAAAATGAAATCAAACTTCTAGGAAGACAACTAAGACCAAAGAGAGAAAATATGCACAACATATACCTGTAGAAAATCCTCCTACATACACCTCTAAATACAAATTGTGTGAAGTATGATCTCCTTCAAAGCCCCAAGGTAAAATCCTTAACAACATCCAACCATTCAACCTCCATTATCAAACACAACATATGAATGCAAGCCTCTTAAAGAAGATCAAACCATTCATTTCCCATATCAAGAAAGCATCCCATAAAGAATCTCCTACCAATTCTCATCAATAAATATTATAGAAAAAAGGCTCAAGGAGATAAACCATGTTTTCATGCTTCCACTATGAATCCTCGAGAACCATCAAACAACAATTCAAGATCCATATCATGAAAGAAAGCATAAAACACCTGTAAAAGTTATAGTGGGAAAATAACTCTCAAATAGAATTCACTATCTAGAAGTCCAATAGATAAACAAAGATAATTCTCCTCCAGGATATACAAGCCACCATGACTTACCCAATAGAAGTATCCTCATAGGTCTTTATTGAAATCACGTTCAATCAAGGTGTAGGCTCCTCTGACTTTCTGCTAGAAAATTCAACAAGACTAACCATTCAATATAGTTCTCTTATCTAAAGAGAAATTTAACATCACCTTATTCTCCATGTATCCATGAGCACTTGCAAACAATCATCTTATGCCAAACTATAAATGCATCACAACAACATCATGAAGTATCAGGAAAATGATCAATGCACCCAAAACACAAAGAATATACCAAGATCAATGTCAATGATCAAACTACAGAATCATGAACTTAACATGACATCATGATATTTTCATTCCCTCTTAGGAAATACCATGCTTCAAGTGAAGAAACCAAATTATCAACAGAAATGCTCAATGCCAAATATCCAATGCAAAAGAAAGAGTATACCATGACATAAAGAAAACAAGCTCTAAACCAACATCATATGTCAAGCACCATCAACACCTCAACCCAGAGAACACACGATTCCTCCATGCTCTCAAAATGATAACCATCTTCAAATAGTGTCCCTACAAATGCGAAAGAACCATTTTGCAACAACAAGATCAAATATTTCCTCCTAGTAACATCTACAAACTAAAGAAGGAAAAACTTTGAACTATCATTGTTGAAGCTCCAGCTAAACAGTGATACTGAGATTTCGAAGCATCATAACAAACAATCTCCAAAAATTAAAAATAAATTTCAGGTCTACAAACATATAGTTGTATTGCTATTTATTCCAAGTGAAACCAAGATCTCATAAGTAAGAAGATTCACCATGCTATAGGACTCCATAATTCACTTTTCATCCATCCTCTTACCTCAAAAAAACCACACCAATGCACAAGGGACCACAATCAAGGCCATCTTACAACTCTATGTAAACAATAAATCAAATTGTGTGGATATAGACAATCCACTTCGAGGTTATCCAACTACAAACATATGGGTAAAGACAACCCACAACATTGCATAACCCGTAGATCCAATTAATGAAAAATGAACACTCATAATCACATTAATGTCTTGCACAATATGAGGTCTCACAAGAGATTAGACATGTAGACACCCTGACTCAAACACCAAATCAAGTACATATCTAATTTTCCAATTAATATCCACACCAAGCACCAAAGTCTATGAATCCATCAAGCATTACCATAGAATGAGTGAATAATCACATATGAAACATTTCTATGCAGAGAAAGAAACACACCTTCTCTCACCATGCATAAAGAATGCAAGTAGAGCTGCAACTATCTCATCTAGTAGCACCTTGAGGAAGCAAGAGTCTAGAAAATAGCTCTTCAGTAAATCCACAAAACAACAAGTTTTCTTGACCATGTAAAACCTGCAAAACCATAAAAACATGCAAGTACAATACATCCTCAAAAAAGGAACAAAAATTCAAGAACTCTAAGCCCATTCCAAGCCAACTCCAAAACTACCAATATGCACATGCATCAAAGAAAGAGATAGGCTATTTTAGAAGCTTTCAAATCATCTAATAATTAACTCCATAGCCTATATGAATTTGAGGTTAACATAAACAATGCCTTCCAACACCATGAAACAACACCTAGCATAAGAAATATCTTCCATGACTGAGAACCAACCCATGATTCTCCATATTACCAGGGATCCTCTCACACAAACACCCAATATAAGAGTTTTACTGCTACACAACCACAAAGCAAAGAAATACACCTTATATATCAAGGTTATACCAATGCCAACAAGGAGATAAAAATCACAAAAATTCAACATGAAAAACTCCATTGTCTCCACATTCATCATGCTTCAAGCTACATGTTGTATATGTATACAAAAAGACTTACACTCACTAAAGGATCAAAACATCAGTCGATTCCTCTACATTTCCTCAAGCCTAACAGAATAATAAATCTTTGCAGGAGAAATAACCAGAAGCAACAACCAAAAGAAGGCTCTAATACCACTTTTTGGTATCAAGAAAGACCTTGACCTCCCTTTAATAGCTCTAATACCACTTGTTGGGAAAAAAATTGGTCATCTCAAATATGCATCTATGATCTGTAGTGCCTTCGGTAACTTCAATTTCAATAGATTACCTCAAAAAAACATACAACTATGTCACAAAGTGGAATCATAAATAGTTAATTTTCCACATTAATCCTTCTTAAAGAAAATTATGAAAATTCATTTTCAATAAAAAACATTAACAGATTCCAACCAAGAAACATGAAACATGAAAGATGGAATAGAACACAGATTTAAGTGGGAAAACCCTTTTGGGTAAAAAACCCCACTCCAAAAGCCTAGATCGCCATTGTATTATTCATGCAATAGAACAGTTAAAAATACAACTCAGGAACTAAGCCTTTATAGACATTATATCTTGTTTCATTTTGGAGACAACCTAAATAACACAACCCCTTAAACGATCTTCACACTGTTACAATATTCTAATACAACATATAGTATAGATCTTATCTCTCACGAACCTTTCATCAACCTTCACACTATTACAATACTCTCACACAATATACAAAGACGATTCAAAGAGAGATGTTTCACAATCAATCCAAGTAGAGAGAATGGAGTTTCCTCCTTCATAATAGCCTTCTTATCCTCTCCTTCTCACTAGTCATCACCCAAAACATATAGAGAGTTCCATCGTTATCACATTCTGAACCAGTCTATTGATCTTCCAACGGTTGCACCATTCTAACTTTCAACGGTTTACATTCTATCTTTTCCATTCATCGATGACCAACCATGTAGGATGGTCATTTGGTCAGAAAAGTCAACGTCCTCCATCTGAATAGAAAAATACATACGCTCACCGCTATACTGTAGCCAAGAAATAAGACCCTCATAGTGTGGTGTTTACTACACCACATCACTATAGGATCCTTCCACCGTTCCACCACTCATCATCCAAAAAACTCTTGAGGTAAGGTGGTATATTGTGCTACCACTCAATATGTATGAAGCCCTCATGATGAAATAGTATACACCACAAAACCATGACCCGACTTGGAGACACCCATGACATGGCGGTATTAGCACACAACCAGCAGATGAACTACCCCGCACTACCACACCTCTATATGTAGACACCCATAGTATGATAGTATCTATTGCGCAACCACCAAATAGGAAATGTTCACCACGCTACCACCAAGCAAGATGAAGGATTTTTTGGTATAGTGATAATATCGCACAGTCGCTCCTCAATTGGAAAAGACCCACAATAAAGTGGTAACACTATGCAACCACAAATCAAACCAAAGACCTCCACAATAAGGAGGTAAAATGTGCACCCACACCTATTTTGAAAGCTCCCAACAGTAATGAGGTAAAGTCATGAGAACCAAGGGAATATTTCAAGTCTCTAACAAAAGTTCAAGCCAATAAGTTGAGGCACATATTCCAACAAAAATAATCCTATTTTTTAAATAATTCCATGCCAGGATCTAGGAATCATGACCTCAAGATATACACAAACCTGATGCCGGATCACAATAAGACAAATGATAATGGAAAAGGTAAAAATAATGGTAGTTTCAACCATGTTTATGACCATTTTGTTGCATCTTTAGATGAATGGGTAGGTTTTGTACATATCCTAGGCTCCAAAGATTACTATGGAGTCACCATGTGAAGTGGTAGAATCACCATCCCCAGACCATCCATACAAGCTAGAGCAACCCAAATGAACTGATAGTTAGTTTCCAATGGCTATAGTTTCTTGGAATAGCTAAATAAGATCCCTGCTAGATCTCCATCATGGAGTTACTGAAAATTTCTCCTGCACATAGGGAGATTCTATAAAAAGTTCTTGTTGAGTCTTTTGTACCCACAAACCTTGATACAAACTAGTTCTAGGCTATTGTCAGACACATCATCATGCCACATCTCTATATTTTTTTTTAACAAGACCTTCCAGCCTAGCCATCTCACAATTGTGTACTTCATCTTGAAGTCATCGTCCATAAAAATAAAGTTGAACGGGTCTTGGTGGATGGAGGTGTAGGGTTGAATATTTGCTCCCTCGAGCTAATAAAAAATCAAGTATCTTCTAAAGACATGATCGAAAAAGGAAAATGTATCACCATCCAGGCTTATGATGATCAAGAAAGGGTGTCTCAAGGCACCATTCAGCTTCCCATCCAAGTGGGACAGGCCATCATGGAAACTACTTTCAAAGTTTTGATCTTGACATCCCTTATAACATTCTTCTAGGGCACCAATGGATCCATGGGATGAAAGATGTTGTATCCACATTTCACCAATGTGCTATATTCTCAAATGAGAACCAAGAGCTCACAATTCATGGCTATCTCAAGCCCTTTTCTTATTACAAAAATGTGGAAGCAAAGTTCTACAAAATCTCTCAAGTCCCAAGGAATGATGAAGGCCCTACAACTCCATATGTGGATCCAACTACCCTCACCTCCACCTCTAATAAAAAGACACTTCCCATCCCTAATATCTCTGATATGAAATTTATTATAAAAGATAATGGGTGTGAAGACTAGAAAATGAAGAAAAGTGCCTTCATAGTAGGCGAGTTACCTCAATCTCCTAGTTCCCATGGACAACCACAACTAGCTAGCAAAGGATCTCAAACATTAAGAGAAGACCCCTCTGGATTCAGAAGTTGGGGAGATCTAGGCTAAGAAGTGGTGGATGAAAAATATATATCCAACCTCTTTTACCAAGATGAAATAATTGTACCAGCCCTTCTAATGGATGATGCTAACAAAGGTATAAAATTAATGTTAGGTATGGGCTATAAGAAGAATGAAAATCTCAAGAAAAATAGAAATGGCTGATTAAAACTCATTATTACTTAGAAGTGCATAAAAAATATTGGCCTTGGATCTACCCCTCCGAGGAAAACCATATGTGGTAGAATTCCCCCTGTTAAAGTAGTCAAAGCTCCTCTTCGCTTACTAGTATCTGCAAGTTTACCCTTAGACAACTATACCTTTGATATAATTAATGTACACAAGGATGAGGATCAACTCACTGACCTACCCATGTTGTTTAAGGATTCTTCCCTATTCATGATTTCCACTATGTCTTTTGAGTCGAATAACCAAACCCATGAAATAAAGTTGGTATATCCCTAGCTAATAAACTATGACTAACAAGGACTGTCAATTTTAGACACATTTGAAAATAATGAGGAACTCTTGGAATTCATGGGACTGCGAGATAACATACCTTTTGGGGACCATAGAGCTGGATTCAACATTGAACTGAACACATGTGCATATTATGGGGAAATGATTGAATCCCTTAGTCAAAAAAGTGAAAATTTAAGAATAATCTCGAGGTATTTAAGTGAAAACCACACTGTGGCACTTTTCGACCCGAAAATAGTAAAAAAAAGGATGCAACCAATAGTGAAAACCTCACTGAAGTGCTAGATGATGGGGAATTCAATCTTCCTCTTAGTGTTATTCATCAAGAGAAGTCAACAGTCTTTGTAGAAAAGTGTAATCTCGTCAACTTGGGGATAGAGGAAACACCACATATAACCTTCTATGCAACTCTTTTAACTTAAGAACAGGAACTTCTAGTTGTGTTTCTAAGGGAAAGAAAATTGAGATTTGCGTGGACCTACGTTGATAGCCCAGTTCTTGATCTAGAAGTTGTGGTACACCAACTAGAAATATATCCTGAAGCAAAATCAGTGAGACAAAATATGAGAAACATGCATTCCCAAATAGAATTATTAGTCAAACTAGAGTTGCAGAAACTCTTGGATGCTAGATGCATACGACCAATTTATTATCCAGAATGGGTCTCAAATATCATACCTATTTCAAAGCCCATTGGTGGCATCAAAATCTACACTAAATTTTAGGATCTAGACAAAGAATGTCCTAGGGATGATTTATCTCCCTCAATCATCCCTCTCCCAAACATAGATATGATTTTGGATATTATGGTGGGACATGAAATGCTATCACTAATGGATAGATTCTTAGGATACAATCAGATCATGATAGCTAAGGATGACCAACACAAAAGGATTTTCACTTTTCCATGGTTGACATATCACTAGAATATGATGCCATTTGGGTTGAAGAACATAGGAGCTACCTATCAAAGATCTATGATGATAATCTTCCATGATATGATTCAAAAATTTGTGCAATATTGTGTAAATAAATAACATACTGACCAAGTCAAGAAAGTGTCAAGATCAGATAGCAACATTAGAATCCATTTTTGATAGGCTAGAAGAATACAAGGTCAGGCTCAATCTAAAGAAGTTTTTCTTCAGGGTACAATCAGGAAAGTTACTAGGGTACATCATATCTATGAGAGGAATCGAGATAAAACCCACCAAATTCAAAGAAATCCTCGAGATGGAGGCACCAAGGAAATTGAAACAATTAAGGGGAATACAAGGAAGACTTTAATCCATCCATCAATTCAAAGTGAAACTAACAAATAAGAATATCCCATATTCTCTTCTACTACATAAGGGGGTAGCATACAAATGGGATGAGAAATGTGATCAAATGTTTAGAAAGATCAGGGAATACTTGCTCACACCACTAGTTCTTATGCCACCAATTCGAGGAAATCCCTTGATCTTTTATATATCAGCAACAACAGTAGCCCTTGGCACTCTCTTAGCACAACAAGAGGAAAATGGGAAGCAGAGAGCTATTTACTACATCAATAGAACCATGGTGGGACATGAGATGAATTACTAATCCATTGAGAAGGCTTGCTTAGTAGTCATGTTCGTAACATAAATATTCAACCATTATATGTTGGAACACTAGATAAAACTCATTTCCAAGATAAAACATCTCAAGTATCTACTTTCTAAAGAAACACTCACAGGGAAAATAGCTAAATGGGTCATGATCCTGAAATAACATGATATTGAGTATATGGAATAGAAGGCCATTAAAACACAAGTGATTGCAGATCAATTAGCAGAAGCACCAATAAACTCAAAGAATCCACTTGTATCAAAATTCCCTTATGAGTCCATCTTTAATGTAAGCATAGAAAATCACTAGAAAATGTACTTTCATGGATCCTACAAATAGCATGGGTTAGGAGTTGGAGTCTTCTTCATTACACCACAAGGAGATTGCATACCCAAATCATATAAGCTATCAATTTTCTTGCACAAACAACATTGAAGTATATAAGGCTCTTGTCCTAGGGCTCAAAATTATTTTATAGTGGCAGATCATGGAACTTAAGGTCTATGGATATTTGTAACTTATCATTAATCAAGTGAATGGAGAATAGAAAACAAAGGATGAAAAATTGACTCCATACAAGAAACTAGTGGAAAGCCTCAAAGATTCCTTCAATGATATCACCTTCGAGCAGATACTAAGGGAAAACAATAGAAAAAAAATGCTATGAAAAAAATTGGATCGCTACTAGATGTCCCACACAATGTCCCAAAGCAATAATTCCTTGTAAATAAGCTTCTCATACAAGATTTCAAGCTACCACAGTTTGGATTTGTGTGTGAAATCATTGGTTTTGGTAACCCATGGTATAATGACATATACACTTACCTAAGAATATGATTCCTCCCTATCAATATCACCTCAAACCTTAAGAGAATCTTCATCAATATTGTCATTCCACATTGTTATCTTTAGCGACACCCTATACCATAAAAGTATTGAGGGAACTATTTTATGATGCTTAAAGCTTGAGGAAGCTTTGACTTCTTTAACGAAGGTACATAATGGCATCTACAGTTCACATTCGAGTGGTATGACCTTGGCCAAGAAGCTGCTGAGAACAAGATACTATTGACCGACAATGGAAAGGGAAGCTCATGAATATGTCAAGTTCTTACAATGTTAACATAATGAGGACCTCATCCGTGCACCAGCTCAAGAGCTCCACCCAATTGTAACATCATGGCCCTTCTCACAATGATGGCTTGATTTCATTGGAAAAATTACCCCCACCTCATCTAATGGACACAAGTTCATTATCACCACCACAAAATACTTCACAAAGTTGGTAAAGGCCATCCCAATGACCTATATTAAAAGAAAGAATATTTCCAAGTTCATTTTGAATTCTCTTATTTTTCGCTATGGTGTCCCACATGCCATTATATCATATAATGGGACACCTTTCAAAAACTAGGTGTGTGCAAGTGTTTTAACCAAGGCTAAAATGCAAAACTAAAATAAATGCAAACAAGGAAAGCACAAAAAATACCTCAAGATTAGGCCTAAGGTGAACTTGAAAAAAATACTAGGAAAGGAATGATATTACCTAGTCCAAGTTGATCACTTGATTTTCCTTCTTGATCATTTGATTTGTGTTCTCCTAGACCAATTTTGACAACATAATGGCTTATTGTAGCTTGATTTGGGTGTAAGAATATGGTTAGAGATGAATGAAGTTGAATTTTATAGAGAAATCTTGAGAGAAGGGTTGAATGTGATGCTTTTGGTTGTGAGTGAATGAATTCTTGAGAGTGAATGAAGGGCCAATATTCATTATTGTCTAAGGGCAAGAGATCAAGGGTGGAGATCAAAGGTTGACCAAAAGGAATAAAAATTTCCTTTTTAATATGCATAGGGAAGACAAAAGAAATAAAATATTCCTTGGGAAACCTTAGGTGAATAAATGGAATTTTAAATTCCATTGGAAAGTACATGGGCATTGTAAATGGAATTAAAAATTTCATTAAGGGTGTTGGGGGAATATAATGGAATTAAAAACACCATTGGTATATGGGAAGAGTTGACTAAAGGGGGTTGATTAGAATATTTGATGAAGGATTAGAAGAGGGTTAGGTGGCTAATGATGATTAGGAGCGAACTTGAAAAATTTGGAGGATGTCACAGATCCTAATTATGGATTAGAAATGTGCACATCCTTAATGATGGGATTAGGAGATGAATTAGGATTAAGTGTTGATGGGACATAAAGGGAGTTAAATAATTGCATTATTTATTTCATTCCTTGGAAGAAATGGATAAAGTCGTAAGTCATTTAGTTATTCAACTAAATACCTTAATTATTTAGAGGAATTTAAGTATATTAATAAAATAATAGTAACATTACTTAATTAATGTGGATAAGAAGATATTTAGATGAAAAAAGATAAATTTGACTAAATATAAGTGGTCAAATCTAGTTGTCTACACAGGGATGTCCAAGACGTATGACAAAAAATAAACATATAACATCACTCTTCTACTCCATACTACCCCCAGGGTAATGCACAAGCTAAGGCTACAAATAAAACCATCCTCAAAATCCTCAAAAAGAAAGTCAATGAAGTTGGTCGTGACTGACTCTTATAGTTGAATCCCATCTTATGGGCCTACGAAATAAGTATTCACACACCAATAGGTTCAACCCCTTTCTCCCTAGTTGACGGATTATAAGCCATCATCCCCATTGAGATCGATCTCCCATCCCTAAGAATATAACTACAAAATCTCATAATAGATGAAGAATATCAGGTCCCACAATTGAATGAGCTAGAACTACAAGATGATTTGCACATGGATGCCTTAAACCATTAAAAAATCTACAAAAACTATCTCAAGTGGAGCTACAACAAGAATATTAGGAGTTAGAACTTCCGAATAGGAGAGTTGATATTGAAGGAGAATCAAAAAAATGTATCAAATCTGGATAGCAAGGGCAAGTTTAAACCCAACTGGTTGGACCCTTCATCATCACAATGAGCTAAAATTCAGAGGAATATCAATTATCAATGCCTGAAGGAGACCCTCTACAATAGCCCATGAATAACTCCCATCTCAAAATAATTATGCCTAAGTTTCAAGATAAAACCAAAAATACAAAAAAATCAGAAAAATGATTAAAAACAGTGAAGATAAAAAAATCATCCTCAAGTGAAAACCACTTTGGTGGCACTTTGAACAAGTTCCTTGGTGAAAACCTAGCAAAGAAGCACTTTGTGTAAATAAGAACTCTCCATCCACCAAGATTTCAATTTCTTATTCTTCATCATCTACCATCAAATTTTATCATTCATCTATTGCACTACCATATCCCCATCCATCACTCATCTGCATCTGCATCATAGCTTGATCGTGTGTTTGTATCACATTCTCCCCTTGAGCTACTTAGCATGTTCCTAAGGATAGTTTTTGCTACCTATATCAAATTATTCTATCCCACCATGCATGGGGCATGTTCTTTTACCCGTATTTGGATTGAGTTCATGTATATTCTTGCAATCTTCCTAAATTCAAAAATCCAAAAAAATTCAAAAAATACTTCCAAAAATCCATAAACATCAAAAAACCAAAAAACCAAAAACATGTCAAAAATCCAAAAAAAAGTCAAAAAAAGAATTATCCTATCAAAATAAATCATCAATGAGCTTGAATGTAGGCAAGGTAGATCTTTGATTAGCCACCGAGACACATTAGTTCAATCCATTAGGCATCCATCATAATAAGTTGGCAATCCATTTATTCATATGTCGTCAATAATTGAGTATGTGTCAGTAGAACTACATGGTCTCTACATGTATAACATAGGAAAGGCTAATCTTTGATCAACCCTCGAGACCCCTAGGATGGGACTTTAAGTTATTCTATTGGTCAAAATCTCAGAAAACCCAAAAACATTGGAAAATTTGAAAATCAAAACATTTGTAAAACATCTTGAAAATCCCAAAACAACCTCAAAAAATTTAAGAAATATGAAAAAATTCAAAAAACCAAAAGAGGTGCATCCATCCCATTTCAACATCCACCAACAATAAAAATCTGCTAATAATAAATCGATTGTCACCTTCACCCTTCGGTAAAACAATTACAAGAAAGCTTAGCAGTTGAAAATGTGTTCTAAAATGTCAAGGTCTTAAGTCTAGGTTAGTAGGTAAACAAGTTGATCAACTTTAGGTATCAATAGCCTATCATCCAATCAATCTCACCATCATCTGATAACATCATGTCCTAGGATGCATCCTTCCTACAATGGACATCAACATTAGGCATCACTGTAGTGTAGTCTTGGCTAGTGGTATGAAGAACATTAGCTTGTTTGTTTATTGGATCTTTGTCTTTTGATTTATCTTATTGGACTCATTCGAATGACCTCTCGATGATTTCTAAACAAAAATATTTACAGAAAAAGGAATGGAACAATGATCATTAGTTTTTTATTTATTGTGTTTTTTGAATGTTCTTGTAATATAATATTGGTCATGCATGCTTTTTTTAGTTTGTAGGGAGGGTGTTTTAGGTGCCTTGTTGACCACATAGGAAGGTTTTCCTTTCTATGTTTTCGTCTGAGATATTTGAAATATTTGAACTTCATTTTAAATAAGGTTTTGTATGTCAGGTGTGGACAAGATTACTCCTATCCGATGTCAAGTCAAATTCCATCACACTAGGCACAACTCCATCCCCATTCTTTATACCTTGATGCATCATACCTATGTGTGTTATCAAATATAAGGAAAGTTATGCTCTTTACTTCTCCCATCCCTAGATAAAAAATACATAATCATCATTCATCGTCATATCTAATAAAGTCTCGATGACTCATAGACTTTTTTGACCTGTGCATCATCTCAAATTCAAGGTTTGTTCCCTCTCAATTCTTCTATCCTCTTTCACACTAACATGTTTATCATTCATCCACAAACTGTCTACATCCTACATATTCATACATCTCATCATAATAAAAAACATCATCCATCTCACATACATTGCATAATCATTTTAGTTATTTAAGATAAGATAGATTTGTTATTCTAAGCATCTTTAAAACCTATCATTTGCATCATCATATATATTTGTTAGTCTTACCATTTGTACATGCATCTTCAACCTCTTTTTCACAAGATCGACCCTCAAATTGAACTTTTCACTCAATCTCTTGAGGGGGAAATATGCCAACATACTTCTTTCCATTGGGGCATCTGAAAAAATAAGAAAAATTTTGAATTTCGATCATGGCATCATCACTCTTTGTACCAATACAATAGGTATATTGCTTCAAAGAGTGCTAAAATTTAGACACTCAGGGTGTGCCTTCTTACCACCTGCCCCTTTTTTGTGAATTTGTAATTTTATCTTTATTAATATAGATATCTGGAAAATTCATCAAAAAAAATGTATACACTCAAATAATCAGCTCACATAATGCATCTAATTCCACTCAAATTAACATCAATTTTTTTTTTAATCAATTAAAGAAATTTATTCGATTAGTTCACTAATTTGCATTATATTTGATTAAATAAATCAATTTATTTAATTAAAGTCCTAAAGGTCCTCTCATCTGATTTGATAAATCAAGTTGATTAAATCAAATGTCAAAACCCCTAAAATTCCTCCAAGTTAATTAATTTTGAATTAATTAACCTCCAATCCTAATTATGCATCTTTTAGGTTTTGACTCAACCTGGCTCAAACCTAAACGCTTCACTAACCCACCAACTTGCACATGAAACTCATTTTATTTAATTACCCCTATTTTCCCTCATAAGGAATATTCCCAAGGAATATTATTTCATTTACTCCACTTATTTGACTTTTTGGCCCAATCCATTTCCCTACAAAATGTCTCAACCACTTTCATTTAATGACTTACAAATTCATTAATCTCTCTTACACCTCTAAAATCCTAAACCACATGCACATTCTCCAAAATGTGCTCATTCCTCCTTCACTAGCATGTTGAAAAGTGGCACCTTGCCATTGGCTCATGTTTAGTTCCACATTCCTCCCATCTCTACACTCTTCAACCCTTCAACCTATAAATACAATCCACTTCTACTTGAAAAACGAAACTTGAAGGACAAAAAATTGATCCACAATCTAAGTATTTTCACTATAGGTATATGCATCATCTTGCATTTCATCACATTTTCAAGGCATTTTCATTATCATTTAGCTTATCATAAGGGATTGGGAAAGGGCTCTCTTTCCATATCAAAGGAGCACCAATCCTAGTCCATTTTGAATAGGTTTACACGATTGTATTCTTTATTTGTGTGCTTTCATTATCATGTTTTCTTATCTTAATGTGATCAATAATTTCATTAGGAGCTTGATTTTTCTTTGGTAACTTGAAAAACTTTCTTGTGTGATGATCATGTTGGCATGATGTCTAAATTTGGCTCACAAGGACATTACTGTGATAAGTGATGAAATGGTAAATATGTTGATAGGTACATGGTGGTTTTTCAATGTGTCATCACTATTTCCAAGTATGTATGAAAATACAAGTGGAGATGCTTAAGGAGCATCATTGATTATGTTTTAAATCTAATATGATCGACGACCAATATTCAAAGTTCAGCGACTAGTTGTTAGAATTCTTGTGCGAGCCTTAATCATTAATGGCTACAACTCCGAAAGCTCTGCTTAATGAGAATTATCTAATGTTTTATTTCACTATTTACAACTATCAAAGAGCCAAAAAAATGTTTAGGAGTCATAGAAGAAGCATGTGAGTCTGGCTCAAGGAATTTCAAAAGTATTGAGGTACTTTTCTTGGGTAAGTGGGTATTCATGCCTAGTCTGTTTTAGTTATGTATGAGGTTGAACCCACAAAATTGGTTTACAATTCAAGCGAGGAAGGAAAACTTCCAAAAAAATGACCCATTGAAAAAAAAATTAGGGGCTTCAAGCGAACTCTTTGTTCGAACCCTAGTTTGAGCGAAGCCCTTTGCATGTGGGAACCCGCAATTCCCATAGTGGGAAAGGGGTTTGATCGAACCTTAGTTTGAGTGAACCAAGGTTTGAGAAAAACCTTGGGGGTTTGCTTGAACCCCTTACATTCATTCGAACCCCCCTTTTCCCACCTTCCCACCCTCTTACACAAAAAAGCTCCAGATTGTTTCCCTTTCAAAGCTCAAGTTGAGGTTAAAAATGGAGGAGACTTCATAGACCCATGCAGAATATGGTAGTCCTTGGAATGAGCTATCCAATGAATATAATTTTAATATGTTTTTGTTTTATTATATATGTGTCTTTTTAGTTTTATTAAACATAGGTTTTTCACCACAAATCAAGCTTTCTATTCTAAACATGTGGAAAAATAGTAGATTATCCTAATAAAATTTAAAAAAATATGTTCAAGTTGGGTATTGATTTCCTTGATCCGTTAATAAAGAAATTAAATTTTGATGTACATACAACAAAATTTATGTTTTATATAGTCCACCTTTGTTTGAATTGTAATTGGTTTGACTTCGAAACTTGATTAAGGAAAAAAATATTCAAAAAAACACTGTAAAACCAAATGAAAGTGCAAGATATCATAGTTAGAAATCAATTTTTTTTTTTTAAATATAAATTGACCCTTCATACAAATAAATTTATGTTGTATAAGATGAGTGTCACTCCTTAAAAAAGATGTTTAAAAAAAAAAAAACTAGTTTTCAAAGGAGATGGAAAAACAAGTGCAATCCAATTCTAAAAAGATTGAAAAAAAAATATTCAGAATCTATAGACAAGACGTCACAAATCACTAGTTTGCATCATCTTCAAATTCCTCATGGGTTAGCCATTGGGTGTAGCCACAATAGTGGTTTACAGTTCCAGTGAGAAAGGAAAAATCACAAAAATAATGATTTGGGGGGTTCGAAATACCTACGAGTTCGATTGAACCAATCAGGGGTTTGCTTGAACTAGAATTTGAATGAACCCACTTTTATCCTTCCACCAAAAACACCAAAAAAAAAGCATTAGGAAGAGTGGTTCAAGAGAACCCTTAGGGGTTCACTCAAACCCCTAGGAGTTTTCTCAAAGCCCTAGGGGATCGTACAAACCCCCTTATCCCTCATTCTCCCCCTGAAACACAAAAGAGAACCTAAATTTTCTCATTTTGGAGCTCGGTTTGAACATGAAAATGGCAGAGACATCACAAACCCAACTGGAATCAGGTAGTTCTCACAATGAGCTATCCAACAAATATAATTTAAACATGTTTGGTTTTATTATGTATTTGTTTTTTTAGATTTATTAAACATAGGTTTTTAATCAAAAAATGAAGGTCTTTGTTCTGCACATGTGCAAAAATAGTAGATTATCAAAAAAAAAAATTGAAAAAAATTAGTGCACCAGATATTGAAGTCCTTGATCCAACAAAAAAAATAATTGATTTTCAATATATACAAAAAAAAAGTTACACATTATACGGTCGCACCATTTCTGAATTATAATTGGTTTGAATTTGAAAATTGATTAAAGAAAAAATATTCAATAAAAAACTATCTAACCAAGTGGAAGCACTAGATATTAGAGTTAGAAATCTAAATTAAAAATAATTAGAATTTTATCATTCATGGAAAAACAAATTATGCATTATACAGTGTGCGTCACTTTTAAAAAATGTTGTTTCTGAAAAAAACCAATTTTATTGGGAGATGGAAAAAGAAGTGCAATCTGATTCCAAAAATTCTGAAAAAAATATTTTTACAATCTACAGACAAAATGTGAGGAGACTCTAGTTTGCAACATCTTCAAACTCCTCATGATTTAGCCACTATAGGTGCTCGAATATGAAGATTTAGCTAAAAATAATAATTTCAGTGTTGAGTTTGGCCAAAAATTGTAAACCACTATTTTTGGATCACATTGTTATAGGAGCCTGAAAGTGAAGATCTAGTAAAAATAATTAGTTCGGTGTCAAGTTTTCACAAAAAATGCAAACTACTATTATGGGATCACCCATGAGTTAACTCATGATTTCCTAATTCCTAGGGTAGTGTGGGTTTAATTGTCTCTAATTTCTACTTGGGAATGTTAGAATTGAGTAGGGTTTGAGATTTCTTTTATGAAAATTTAGTTTGAAAGAATAAATTGGTAAAATTTATATGAGTGATGGTTGGCTAGTTCTTGTTCTTTTCCCTATAATAATGAGTAAGCTTAGTGGGTTTTTCCAACCAATCAAGAGGTCTATTAGGATTACTATTCTTGAATTTTAGGATGATGTGCCTAAAATCGAACATGACACACTAGGAGCTCCTACAACACCAGAAGAGAAGATGAAATCCCATAAGAATTCCAAGAAGGGTGGTGTCAAGAGTAATTGCAACCTGAGGATTAGGGTTGTTAACCACAACCAGATTAAGGCTAGTGGGAAATTGGTTGTCTTGGGGGAAGAAGATCAAGTAGGTCACAAGGCTTATGATTCTTATATGGGAAGGCACAATGCTCCCATAGAGGATTCATCTAGTATTTTGAGAAATGAAATTGATACTTACCCAAAGTATGGTATACCTTCTCACTCTAGTAGCACGAGAGGATTTTAATGATGGAGGGGTATTAACTCAAGTTTAAGCAAGAAAATGGAGAAGGTGTACTTACTTTGACTTTGAAGAATTAGAGTAGCACCCTCATTCTATTTTTGTTTTTGATGAAACTGCTGCCACAACAACGAACTTGTCTTCTTCAGCATATATGTAAGTTTTTGTCTTGGTTGTTGATGTGGATAATATTCTTTGGTTGACATGGATGAGAGATTTTTTGTTGCTACAATGAAAAATGATGCCTTTTGGATGGTTGGTTGATTTTCTTCAACAAAATATACATGGGTTTTGTCTTTTACTTTCCGCCCATTTTGTAATGATCAAACCATATGGTGGAGTTAATAAAATTGAAATTAAATTAAGTTTCAAATGTAAACGTAATTGAGATGGTAATTTGGCCTGAAGCTTGTCTGTCCCATAATTATATAAATGGGACTTTAGGGCTAGTTACAAATGTTTGAATTTTGGGTCTCAAATGGTCTAGGTTGGAAAGATGAGCTCAAGAGAAATTTTTAAGTTAATGCAAATATGAATATATTAGTATGAATTCTAGGCTATAAGTTGATTTGTAATGAACTTAATTATTTTTATAGTAGAAATAGTTTATGAGAGAAAAAGATAGTTTGAAAGCATATTCTCTCCTATGTAAATTCTCTTCCAGATTATAAATGAAATGGTTAAGGATATTTTCCTTTGTCTTGAATTTTTTAAATTGAATGAGTGATTTTATTTCTACTTTGATTCAAAGAATTGATTAAATGCTTAAGTCAGATTAAAAATTTGTGAGGGAAAATTCTAGGATTGCTAATTAGTTTTGTTTTTGATACAGTGAGTTGAATATTGTAATGAAATATGTCAATAGCCCATGAATTAGTGAGTCACATTGCTAAGGTATTATGGTCTCTTACAAATGTCACTCCATTATCCAAAGACAAGGAATTGGTATATTCATTTGGTTATCTTGAATATAAATGAGTTAGTTCTACAATTGACTAAGAGCTCAAAATTAAAATTAAAATAATCTTACCACATTTCATCACAACAAATTTTTATGAGGTCACTTATTCCTTTCTTTAGGTGGTAATTCTCTTAAGAGTCGGCCAAATACTTGAGGGATTCTATCTATTTTTAGTTGAAAGGAATATATTTGTTTGTTATAATGTTCAAGATAAAATGGCAAGAGAATAATTAATTGAAAATTATCAATATTACCCTCCTAGTTTTCATAGATCCTAAAGAGTATAGGTTTATCCTAGAAAGATAGTACAATTGTTTTGGCCAATCTTTGTCTTTACTTATCATTGGATTCTATAAAATTCATAGGTAAATGGTGAGATCAAGTTTGGTTCTAAAAATCTAACCAACACTTCCTATGTATACTTCATGTATCCATGTGTATGCTTCATGCTTCTCCACATGTATAGTTGACATAGTACATGTACTCATGTGTACATGCTTCATGCTTCCTATTTACATGTCATGTGTTCATGTGTATACTTCATGCATTATGTGTATTCACATGTATGCTTCATTCTTACTATGTATACTTCATGTATTAAATGTCTTCACCTGTATACTCCTTTATTCCTATGTATACTTCATGTGTTCATGTGTATGCTTCATGCTTCTTATGTACACTTCGTGTATTAATGTTTATGGTTCATTCTTGTTTTGTATACTTCATGTATTACATGTATTCACATGTATGTTTCATTATTCTTATGTATACTTCATGTGTTCAATTGTATGCTTAATGCTTCCTATGTATAGTTCATGTGTTCATGTGTATGCTTCATGCTTCCTATGCACACTTCATGTATTCACATGTATGCTTAAAACTTCTTGTTTATACTTCACATACTATGTGTTTTCATGTGTATGATTCATTCTTCCTATTTGTACTTCATGTGTTCACATGTATTCTTCTGCTTCTTGTGTATAGTTCATGTATTATGTTTGTTCATGTGTATGCTTCTTGTTTCATTTGTATACCTATATGTGCTCACATGTACTCACTTGTATGCTTTATGCTTCTTATGTATACTTCATGTGTTCACATTTATACTTCATGATTCTTGTGTATGCTTCATGTATTCATGTGTATATACTTCATTCTTCTTGTTTATACTTCATGTATTATGTGTATTTATATGTATGTTTCATTTTTTCTATGTATACTTCATGTTTTCACATGTATGCTTCATGATTCATGTGTATACTTTGTGCATTATGAGTATTCACATGTATGCTTCATGCTTCATGTGTTCATGTGTATTCACAAGTATGGTTTATGCTTCCTATGTATATTTCATGTGTTCACAGAGGTGGTATTGTAGGGGTTATTGGTTGTTTCATTAATGGGTAAATGATGCATTAGCTTCAAGGTTGTTAAGGAAATCGTTTAAGAGCTTATTCATGCTATTATAATCTTCTCCAATGATGTCAACACCATGACGAGGGCATGCATTAGGAGTTTAAGGAGCATGAGTACAAGTTAAGTGTCATTAGGATCATTTCCAAAAGAGAAACTTGAAACATCCACTAAGGACTTCAAGGACATACAAAGCTTACCAAAGCGCATATCCATGATGCAAATTTTAGCTTCTAAACTATGCAACACTATGAGATGAAATGTTTTAGATGAAATTTGGATTTTAAGCAATGCATAAGATGAAACAATTTAAACTAGATTCCATGAAATGAATGAAATAGAAAGTTTGTAAAGTAGAATAGAAAGGCAATATAATTAGAAAACAAAAAGTTAGAAACGATAAATTCTATAAAATATAGTAAAAAATGTGCATAGGGACTGATTTGCCCAAGGAGGTGAATGAGTCCAAGTAGGGGATTTTTTGAGTATTTAAAAGAAAAGTCAATTGATTTTTATGATTTATGATTTGTATACTAAGTGAAAATGCATATTTTATTTGATTTTTAGTGAAATAAGATGAAAAAAGTTAAGCTATATGAACTTTAACTAATGCAAAATTTGAAACCCTAGAATGCCAATTAACTAATGCAAATCCTAATGCAATGTTAATGCAAGAAAAATATAGGATGAAAATGCACTCCAAAATAGAATTATGATGTTGTAAATATAGGTTTACCAAAATGGAACCAATGGAAATGGGGGATGAGTGATATTGTATGGTTTATAACATAGAGGACACCCAGTTTCAAGATATTCCACTCAAGGATAACCCTACAGATCTCAATGCAAAAGAGAAGGAGATCTTGAAATAAGGTTGTCCTAGGGGTTGAATGTAAACTAATAAGGGGTTTACCATGAAGTAGGAGCTTAGAAAGATAAATAAAATGTAAGCTACAACAATAAACCCTAAATCAATGTAAATCTTAATTAAATGACCTAAAAATGTAAGTGAAACAAAAAAGAAAGCATTGAGATGAATTGTGTGCACTTGGAAATTTGAAAATGACTTGAAGGGTCTTTTAAATGCTGGAAATTTTGACTTTAATGTTGATTGGGAATCATTCACCAAACTATGAAACTTAGTCCAAAATTTGGATTTTTGTGCGGGAATCTCCCAAATGGGTATCTTAATCTGCAAAATCTGAATTTTGACCGAAATTGGGATTCATTCACCAGAAGTGACGAATCATTCCAGTTAGAGTTTTCTATAATTTCAAAGTTTGAATTTTTTGTTCTTAGTCTACTCAACCTATTTCTTCAATTTTCCATATCTGAATATATGAAAATCAACTTGTAGATGTTGTCTAATGTTCTTCAATGCTTTATGGAAACTTTGACAACTTGTAGACACTTTGAGAGCTTTCTCCTTAATATGTATTCGGTCTAAACCTAAAAATCACACACTAAGGAGGGGGTAAAATATGGTTTTGCTAGTGGATAGGGGTTTTCCTTGGTCAAACCCCTTTTTGGTAATCAAACCTTTAAATATAATGAAATACGAATGGATAATGATGAATGAATAATATGTAATGTTGCAACTCACCAAATCCTTGAAATGAAGTACTACAAACATGTATGAGATTGTTTCAATGGATGTAGATCTTGACTCTACCTTGAAGGTGATAGATCTTGAATGAAATGATTTCTTGAATCACAAAATCCTACATCACAATTGTTAGCTCAAAAACAAACATGATGCATGAATTCCTTAACATGACTATTGATGCTTGAATGTTTCTCTAAAATTATTGATAATCTATCCTTGAATTGTTTTGTAAACACTTTAATGCACTTGTGAACTAGAACTTGTTATAAGGATGATTTCTTGAATTATTGGGGTTAAAATTAGATAAATAACCTTGTATTTATACTCAATTATGCAATAATTCTTAAAATTACTAAACCACCAAAAATAAAGTATAGAAAGAGGATTCCCCAATATGCTCCTAGGGTTTGTCACCTAGAAGCTGGTTGGTACAATGCCTCTTTCACACTAGGTATTCTTGGTGAGTTCATTCAAAGATTATGGGTTTGGGGGTTTTGGAATAGGGTGTGACTATGTGAACTCCAAACTAAATACTACAAACTAATGAAATAAACTATCTATTAAATATAAACTATGAAAGTGTAGAAGGTTTTTGAAAACACATAAATATATGAAAGGATTGAATTAAATAACCTATGAAAGCTTATGAAAAAGGATCAAAAACTATAAAAATGGAAGTATGCACCTAGAAAATGGTAGAGGTTGGATTGAAGATTGTAAATGTCCTAGAAATTTTGTAAAATCTGACTTTTATGTTTGGTGGGACGCTTGTACCAAGCTGGGCAACCTAGTCCTTTTTCACTAGCAAACTAGAGGAAGATTCCCTTTTTCCTTTTCTACAAATTTCGAGGTGGAAAAAGGAGCTCTTGATCTGGACTTTCTATTCCTCCAAGTATTAAGACAAGAAACCCATATTTTTTATTTGTGGGTGTCTTTTTTTCTAGATTCTTGACCTAATCAACAAGGATGTGCCCTAAGAAAATCTTCAACCTAGTACTGAATTATTTCCAAACCTACAAAATACCTAAATCTACAAACACACAATGAGAGAAAAAAATGTTGATTGTTAGAGTATAGGGGTTTGCCTTGGTCAAACCCCTTTTAGATAGTCAAATAAAATGATGAAATAATGTAATGAAAAATGATATGATTGAGCTAATACCTTTCCATCATGTTAGATCTTGAGTTATAGCAACAATGGAGAAGATTCAACCCTTAAATGCTTTAGAAATGTGTCCTGGTGACTTAGAGTGTAAAAACCCTAGCTTTCTTGAGAAGAGTGGTTAATGGGAGATTGAATAATGAGTCAATCCTCATGAATTAGGGTTTGGAGGCTTATTTATAGGTAATCCACCTGAAAACTTGTTATTTGATCCTTAAGGTCGGCATGAAGGAGAAATAAACTAAAACCCTAAATTTTCCTACTCAAAACCCTGAAAATAAGTCCAACGGAACTAGCTGACAACCTTGGATGACCTAGTCCACCTAAAAAAGAATAATTTGTCCAGATGGGTGACCTAGTCCCATAGGGACCCTTTTTCTAGTTGGACTATCCAGGAGTGAAGAAATCGGGTTCATATGATGATTTTATCAGATATTTGATCATATTAAGCCTTGAGATGCACAATAAGGGGTCATAGGGGCCTATAAATGATGATGAAAAGGGGTTGTTTAGGTCCAAAATCCATGGGAAAGAGTCCAAATGAGTGACAAGTGTCAAATGCTACAATTTTTGGTGACACAATTACAACACTAAAAGTCGACATCAGATCTAGGAGGATAAAATCCCACCAAATATTTTGAATTAATTTTAATTTTGGGCCACACATGACTCATTCGCCCACGGTGGTGAATGAGTCCCATCAGGAATAATGTATGGAACCAAATTTAAAAATGCTTCAAAATGTGTGAAATCGGGATCGAGACCAAAAAATCTAGGTGGGACTCATTCACCCAAAGTGGTGAATAAGTCTCAAATCACTAAATTTGGGGCCATTCAACCTAAAACACCTGAATTATGATTGGATATTGATTTGTGTTAGGATTATCCTTGAAAAGCTAGATTAAATAAGACTTATGGATACAAAATAAGTCCAATTAAAGAATAAAGAAGCCCAATTATTAATGAAAACCCTAGAAAATTGTGAAAGTGTCTCAAAACACTTCACAACACAATAAATAAGAAAAGATTAAGTTATTTGGTTCAGTTAATTAATAAAACCTTATAAAAGTGTGAAAGTTTGTTACAACGCTTTAGCAAGGTACCATTTAAAATCATTAGTTCACAAGGGCCCAAGACCTAATGTGAGGATGATAAACACATTACAACACTAAGTCAATGCACTATTAAGCCTAGTTTACAAGGAGGGCTTAAACAAGCAAGGAAAAAGTAGAAGAGATACTTTTTTTGTTGCCACAAATGTATTTCGATGAAGCATGAATAATAATGGAGATATATTACTAAAGTTCAACAATTTTCCTTTTACTCTCTCCTGATATTCTTGATGAAGTAAGTGTTGTTGAAAGAAAGATCTGGCCTCTACAAGGTTCTTAAGTGCTTTTAACTCGGGAAGTTGCATTAAAGTGTGCTTGGGAGAATTCTATGCATTCCTTCACTATTGAAGTTGTGGTCTTCCTATTTGGGGTTCATTGTTAGTGTTCCATGGACATTTTAATCCTATCTTTTTAGGTTGCCTGTATTATCAAGGAGAGTTATGTGAATGAAAAAAGGTTGGTTTATCCACTCATCATCTAAACACAAAGCCATTATAAACCTCATTTTAACACTCATGTTGATGTAAATAGTAAAAAACATACTAGTCATATGATGATAGTGATATATGCATAAATCTTGTGATATGACATTTAATTATATACTTAAATGTTTACTATATGGTTTACAGCACTCTTTAGGCTAATTCATCATTCCAATTACTGTTTAGAATTTCCTACAAATATCCTTATGTTCATAGTCAGTCTATTGAATGTACATAGTACTATGGATTTAGAATTCCCTTTCCTTCATTTTTCAACAATCATAACATTAGTATAATAAATAAATTTTTGAGCAAACAAGAAAAATAACCATCCCTATGAGATATTTTAACATGCTTCAAAATGCAACCAAATAACCAAAATAATAAAAGCATATGATAACATGAATTATACCTATCCCATATTGGATTGGTGCACATTTGATATGTAAAGGAGCCCTTTCCAAATCCTTAACAATCTCAATGATAAAATTATTTGAAGATGCTATGCTATGAAGTGGATAAAATTAGCTCTCAATGTGAAGAGCATAACTTTTCTCTAAATTGTGGATTGAAATGAAGGAGAAAAGCCTTGAATATATAGATGAGATAGTGAAAATAAGAATCAAAGTGGAAGAATGTGGGAATAATCTTTAACCAATGGATGCATGCCACTAGTCAAAATGTGAGAGGATGGAGGGTGATCACATTTTGGTATTTGTGCAAGTAAGTGCTTATTAGGTGAGTTTGAAATTTAAAAAATAGCATTAAATGTAGATGGTTGAGAGCTTTAGGGGGAAATTTTCTTGGACAAAAAAGACAACCAAATGGATTTAATGGGGGAATATTCTTTGGGAATATGATTTGTGAGGAAAATAAAGAGTTAATAAATCAAAATATATGCTTTCTTGTGCAATTCGGATTATCTAGAGGATGTGACATGGATTAGACTTGGTTTTAATCATGATTTGATTAATCTTAGATAGAAATTAGTTGACATGAAATTTGATTTAAATTTTTTTATTTGTTTAAATCAAATGTGAGGAAATAATGGACACTAGCCTTTTAATTAAATACATTTGATTTAATTAAATGAAGAAACTTTAGGAGATAATTAAATAAAAGGATTTATTTAATTAAAGAGATAACCTTAGGAGATTAATCAAATAGCCCAATTTATTTAATTGATGGGCTAATATGATTTAATTAAATATGAGGAATGCATGATGTCAATTTTGTATTTGTAGAAGTACATTGAATGGAACAAAGTAATGACTCAATTGCCAAAAATTTGAGATCAGTTCAATGACTATTTATTATGTTTTTTAAAACTTGGTGAAGAAATCTTATTAGATTGTCACTTCAAGAGATATGACAAATTCAATAAGAGACGTTGATGTGAATAAATATGGGAAGGATGAGACAAATGTAAAGCAAGAATTACAAAAATGAGGTGAGAGTAAATACGTATATAAAAAAATAAAGAAAAATATTTGTACTATGAGTAGACACGTAAAATAGACATCCACTCTAATTAGCATCCAATTCTTCTATTAATCAATTAAAAAAAATTATTGATTAATTCCCTAGCTTTATCGTACTTAATTAAATAAATCAAATTATTTAATTAAGTCCTTAAGTTCTTCTTATTTGATTCAATAAATCAAATATCAAAACCCCTAAAATCCTCCAAGTTAATTAATCTGAATTAAGTAACCTCTAATCATAATCACACATTCTCTAGCTTTTGACTCAACTTGAGTCAAATCTAAACTCTTAACCAACCCACCCACTTAAACAAATAAATCATTTCTTTGATTTATTAAATCTTCTAATTTCCCTCAACATGGCATATTTAGTGAATATTCCTCCAATTTGAATTCCCCCCCAAAGGACTTATCCTCCAATTTGGCATTTATGAGCTCTTACATGTCTCTTACACAAGTAAACTTGGAATGAACTCTCTTCTTTCATCCCCCCTAAACATGTCATTTCATCAAATTTCAAATTTTAAATTGGCACATTGACCAAAATGTGCACAACCTTCCTCCTCTCACATCTTGACAATTGTCATCTTGTCATTGGCTCATGAATGATCCCACACTCATCCAAATCCTTCAATCTTTCAACCTTGAATGTATAAATCTAAAGCATTTCTACAAAAAAATGGGGCTACAACACTACTACACAAATTTATGCACAATCTCATGCATTTGCATTATCATCATCTTGGCATTCTTGCATATCAAGGGTTGGGAAAGGGCTACTTTCCACACAAAGAGTAGCACCAACCCAATATGGGATAGGTTTGCACATGCTTTTTAGTGCTTTTATTTAAATTATTTGGTATTTTAATTTTTCATTAAGCATATTTAGCATGATGCATTATTTCATAAAGATTCTTAGTTTGTTGCAGATTTAGCTTGACCATGAAAATGTTTGTCAAAGTTTAGTTTTTTTCAGATTTAGTGTCTACATTCTGGTGCTAGAAGGTGGGTTTCAACTAGATTACAAGACACAATTTTCTTGTTTGGTTGAAATTTTTTACCCAAAGGATTTAATGCCTTATCTCATTGATTTATTTCGTTGCTCTATTCAATCCATAATTTCTTGTGTTAAACTTCTATTGAAATTAAAATTTATCATTTACATTTGTGCTATGCATACCAATTAAGCCCAAGTTGGATATTTGATTATCATTTGAAAAATAAAAAACTGTTCTAGACTCCTTATGTATTTTTGTGAGAAAATATTATTCTAGAATCACCTTTTCTTTGGCTTTTGCGTTAGCACAACTCAAATCACCAGTGAATATGTCTTTCAAAATCTATTGCTCTTATCTCAGTTTACGAGGTTATTAATTCTGACTTGCTTGGATTTCTTCTTTTAATCATGATTTTTAGTTAGGTTTGGACTCCTGAAGTAGACCAACTTCTTGATATAAGAATTACTATTGTAATATGATGATCTCTATACATGCATTTAGTATTCTGAATATAAGTGTTACATTATACTACATTTACAGTGCTCCTTCTAGATCTATGTCAAATGATGAAGTTGATTGAAAATCAAATAACTCAACATTGAAAGTTGATGTTGTGATTTAGAAGCTATAAACCTATGAAAATTAATGGATTGTATTGAAGCACTTAGGAATCTTTCCAAAATGTGTAGGTCTTAGGATATTATCATCATGCTAGCTTTCATAGATTTGTGCCTAGATCCCACTTGATCTCACATTGTTGCATAGTACATTAGGTGCAGTTGTGTGGGAATTTTAAGGCAAAAAAAACAACTATTCAATTTGTCTTCACTCCACAAACGCTTCATTACGCTCTCTTGGTTTCCTGGCTAACATTCTTACAAGAATTAACTTTTTTGCAATTGAATCCTCTAGATCACTACCAACACTATGGTGAGTATTGTTTTGTATGGTATGCGTGATTTCTTTCTTTAGGTTGTGAGGAATATTATTCCAATGGGAAATATCTCTTACACTCATAAATTTTGACTTGAGGGAAGGCACATATAGATGCACTGTTTGAATCACAAGAGTATCTCCCCATAGGTCTTGATTGATTATCTAGTGAATGTGGATAGGTGAGTTCCTTTAACTCAACTGACGCCTTGAATAAATCAAGAGGAATGTCCTTGCAGATGCTTTAAAAATAATGTTTTTCTTTGAGTCATTTTAGCTAACAATCCATGTGACTTATCTTCTGCACATGCATGTCTACCAAAGAGGGAGGACATGAAAAAGGTTGTAGAATTTGGGATTTTACACATCCTTTTCACTGCATTAGCGAGGGATCTTTTTGAGGCATCTATCAAATTTTTAGGAGTGCCTTTATTCATTGTTTTATCTTCACACCTACCAATTGCATTAAGCTCAAAAGTTTATAAAACTTCTTTGTATGTATGCTGCAATTATTTTAGACCAAGAAGCCGCAGACAAAGAATTTTTTTTTTTATATAGTACACATGCCTAGCCTAAAATCCCATATTTTGCATACATATCTTCTAGACAATTGCAGCTAGAACATCTAAATTTATTTTGTCTCAATATAGCTTGTACAATAGAATGGTGCATATAACAGATTAGAAATTCAACATTAAGATGACATAACAGATAGAGCTATGCATGGGAAGCAGTAGATAAAGATGATGTGTGTAAAGTAAAGGTAAATCATCATATCAAACAATTTCATTCCTTGCTAAGACATCATTTCAAATAATGACATTTTTTATCATTGTTTCTCTAATTAATATTATTGTTTCTCATTAATCAAGCATTTCTCTGTATTTAATATTTTGGTTCTCATTAAATGAATGGATAAATAGGGTGGTTGAAAGAAGAAATCGACAACTAAATCTATTTTACAAGTTGGGCTTTTGCATTATTTAGTTTGGTAGAAAGATTAGTGACATCATCCATATTTAATCATTTATGATTAATGATTTGGCACCTTGAACAACAATGCTTAATGTGAAAAGTGTCTTTATAGTTCACATCCCAATGCCATCTTACGTTTGGCAGATTTTCTTTATATAACTTTTGGATGCTTGAACTTTACGTAGTGCAGATTTAGGTGGGAAATATCAATATCGATTGGCAAGGGCTTGGAGGTCTTAGATAAGATTCAATTCAAAGGACTGATGGAAAATAGCAAGCTCTATTCTTATCCAAAACTGTTTATTCATATAATTTTGGATAAAGCCAACAAAACTTTTTGACAATAGTATTGGCATGACCAAATCCTCCTTTATTGCTACACACGATCATTCACATGGTTTAGTACTTATTTTATGCTATGCATTTTTATCGGTTCCTCCTTCTTACGTGATTTAAATACATCTACTTTGCATCTCATTGCTAATCATCAATGTGCCTTGTCTACATGTCTCATCACTAAGCCTTCATTACAATATTTCCAAAGTGTTTAAAAAGAGCTGATAGTCTATGCTTTTGTAATTTTTCTACCTACCTTTCAAACTGATAAAACTCTTGAGAACTTTATAGTCCGTGTGGTTGGTGGTAGCCCTCTTGTAGCCATGGTCATATTAAATTTGATCCCATTGCAGACAATATTTCTCGACGATGACAAAGTATGAATGTGGAGAAATCCAAGGACAACAAGCAAATTGGAGTTGGAGAAAACTGGACATTAAACTTGAAATTGACAAAGCATTTTTAAATGCTTAGAGCTTCCATTTTCCACTTTCATTTTCTATTTTTGGACAGCTCGCCTCCTTTTGGGGTTTAAAATCAGTCACTGATTCAAGCTTTTTCAAATTGGTTAAAATTTTACTTTAGACACTTACTAGATTTTGATTTGGGTTCTCAAAATTTGACAAGAAAATCTCACACTTCAAAGTTGGTGCTTAAACAAAACTCATTTTCTACTTTGAAGGTTAAAATGAACATCTTCTTTTGTGTCTTGTAATAATTTTTGCAAAGTAATCTCATTTAAAAAGGTGTATGCACTTTTATCGTGCTTTATAAATGGTGATCTTGAGAATCAAAAGTCTTTTTAGTGACATTAAGTTGCATAAAATATTGTTTCCACATTTCAATTTGGGTACCTTAAAATTGAACAAAACATCTTGCGAGTGTGAGTAAACCTATTGCGTGTGTTATTCCTTTGTTTCTAAATGAAGGTTGATCAAACTATGAATATATTTGATCACTTTTGTTTATCTTAGAGGGCCTACCTTGTGGGAAAAATTACTCACCCAAGGGAATGACCCAACTAATAACACTCTAAAGCCAAGATTATTTCCAATTGGGATACAAAAGTGGGTACTGGAACAAAGGCCAGTATCATGTGGTTGGTCCTAATGAGAAGGGTAGAAATGGTCTCTCGTCGCATGTGTCAATCTCCATGAATGAAAAGTCTGAATTAAAAGATCTTGTTTAGCAAAGGCCAAAATCTTATCTATTTGTTGCTGCAAAAGGTCATGTCTTTTGAAGCCACCCCACATATACATGTGATTTTGTTGTAGAGATGAAAAGTATGACATGGAATATTCATGGGTACTGATGCTTAGCTGACATGAGAAGTATGTGTCATGGAGGGGAGCCAGTATGGTGAAGCATCTGATCATCCACACTAAAAATGCACAACTGGGTTTATCCAAGTGGGAACCCATCAAATATTGTCTTTTCATCTTAGGATTGTGCATGTTCTTGGAATCTAAAACACATTGCTTTGATCGAAAACATTTGAAAACCAACATTCACAAGATCTTCAAAATTTCAAACCCTTTGCAGGAAGCAAACACATTTGACAAATTCAATTTCTCTTGCTTTCCCTAGGGATTTCATCCTTAGAGGCTTGTGAGTATTTGGGTTTAATCACAATTTTCTCTCTCTGTGGGATGGTGAAATCTTACACATTGATTGTGTAGATTCAGTCATCCTCATAGAATAACATGGTTCATTTCTCCAAATAAAATGCTAAAAATAGATCAAACATGCATGGAGAAAAGGAAATACAACCTATTCTATTCTATGATGGATTGGTGCCCTCCATGAAGATGTGAGAGAGCCCTTTCCCAATCCCTTTCTAAGTCAAATGAGATAGACAATGAGTTGCTATGAGCTCAAGTTGCCTATAGTTTAGATGCCTTCAAAGTGTGTTGTAGAAATGAGAGAAGATGGCTTGCATTTATAGGAAAAGTTGATAGAAAAGAGGCCAAAATTAGGCAATGCGGGACTAAATCCCATCCAATAGGATAGAGACATTTGTCATAATGGGATTGGTCAAAGCTTGTGCAAGTTTTGGCCAATGTGCCCATTCAAATTTGAAAAAATGTTAATAAATGCATGTTGTTGAGAGTTTTGGGGGGGAATAATCTTTGTTCAAAAAAGTCAAAGATGAGAGTTATTGAGGGAAAATAACTCTTTTTGATAAATCAATAAATTGATTTATTGATGCAAATGGGTGGGTTAGTTAGGAGTTTAGGTTTGACTCTAGTTGAGTCAAAAGCTAGAGAATGGTAATTGTGATTAAAAGTTAATTAAATTTAGATTAATTAACTTGGGGGATTTTAGGGATTTGATATTTGATTTATTAAATCAAATAAGAAGAACCTTAGGAACTTAATTAAATAATTTGATTTATTTAATTAAGCTTGATGAACCTTAGGATTAAATCAATAAATTGCTTTAATTGATTAGTAGAAGAACTGAATGCATGATGTTAGTTAAAGCGGAATGTATAATGTTATTTTTGGATGTCTACATTTTGCCCCTCTTTGAAGCAATGTACTTGTTGCATTGGTTCAAAGAATGATGTTGCGGATATCGTAATTAAAAAAATTTCTGATTTTTCGGATGCCCCATCGAAATGAAATACATTAGTACATTGCCCCCTCGAGAGATCGAGCGAAAAGATTCGATTTGAGGTGGATCTCATGATAAAGGGGTTCAAAAATGGATGTATGGATGATGAGACTATATGATCTATATGATAATGATGATGAAAATGAGATGTTTGGAAGATGCTTAGAATAACAAATCTATATTATTTTAAGCATGTTAAATGATTATGCGATGCATATGAGATGGATGAGATGGATGATGTTGTCCTGATATGATGGTATGACATGATTATGCAGAATGAGAATACAGATGCAAGATGGATGCATTGTTAGCATGAAAGAAGATAGAAGAACGATAGGGATAAACCCTTAAATCCAAGAAGAATGAAGAAGTCCAATAAATCCATTAGTCATCGAGACATTACTGGATATGATGATGTGTTGCTTATCCAGGGATGGGAGAGAGCGTACCTTTCTATATGTTTGATAACACACGTAGGTGCGATGCATCAAGGTATTAAGAACCAGGATGGCGTTGCGCCTAGTGTGATGGACTTTGACTCGACAATCAGATAGGAGTACTCTTGTTCGCACTTGACAAACATAACCTTATTCAGAGTGCAGTTCAGATATTCTAGACATCTCGGGCCAAAACATAAAAAGGCAAGCCTTCTTATGTGGTCAACAAGATACCTAAAACATCCTTCCTACAAACAAAACAAAGTATGCGTGATGAAGTTATTTTACAAGAATATCCAACAAGCACAATAGATAAAAAGATACTGATCGTTGCCCCATTCCTTTCTCTCTAAACCAGTTTTGTTTAGGCATCATTGAGAGGTCCTTGGAATGAGTGCAAAATAAGATAAGTCAAAAAGACCAAATAAAGTAAACAAACAAGCTAATGTTCTTCGTATCGCTAGCCAAGGCTAAACTACTATGGGGTACCTGATATTTATGTCCATCGTGGGAAAGCTTCATCCTAGGACATGTAGTGGTCAGGGTTTTGGTGAGACTGATTGCGTGATAAGCTATTGATACTCTGAGTTGACCAACTTGCTGACTTACTAACTTAGACTTGAGACTCTGACGATAAGGCATTCACTTTTGGAACTTGCTAAACTTGCTTCTGACTAACTCACCAAAGGGTGAAAGCGACGATGATTTATTATGAGTGATGACAATCACGGGTGAAAGCGAGATGAAATGGATGCACCATTTTGGTTTTTTCAAATGTTTTGAGGCTGTTTTTGGAATTTTGAGATGTTTTACAAATGTTTTTAGTATTTTCAAGATTTTTCAATGTTTTTGGTATTTTCAAGATTTTTCAATGTTTTTGGTATTTTCAAGATTTTTCAATGTTTTTGGTATTTTCAAGATTTTACAACGAACAGACTAACTTAAAGACCTATCCTAGGGGTCTCGGGAGCTGATCCATAGATTAGCCTTGCCTACGTTATATACACAGAGACCATGTAGTTCGACTGGTGTTGGACTGACTTGATGATAATATGGACAAACAGATTGCCATTTTATTGCCTAAAGGAATGACTTAAGATGTAGACTAGATGGGCAAACGGATTGCCAATGTGACAGACGCCTACAGGACTGACCCAACCATCTTGGGGGATGATCAAAGATCAGCCTTGCCTACGTTCAAGCTCAGAGACGACGTAGTTCGACAAGGTGAAAGATTGACAAGACTCAATGATGAATTTTTTGAAGATTTTCCGATATTTTGTCATGTTTTTGGATTTTTGATGATTTGGATGTTTTTGATTTTTCGCATGATTTTTTTTTAATGTTTTTGGTTTTTTGATTTGCTTTTTTGAATGTTTTTTGGTTTTTTCTGATGAAACTTTTGAATGTTTTTGGATTTTTGATGATTTGGATGTTTTTGGTTTTTTGATGAATTTTGAAAAAGATCACGAGAATATACACGAATCCAATTTGATGTTGCGAGAACGTGCCCCCAGTGTGGTGCGATAGACTACATTGATAAAGGCAGGACAAACTGACCTTTGAAATGCCAAGTAGTTCCAATGGTGGAATATAGTACAGATACCAATGCAGGCTATGGTATGGATGCGAGCGGATGAGTGGAATGCAATGGAATGGATGAGTTGTGCAGATCCTGATAGATGGGGAAGGTACTTTGTTTACACTTGACGCCTATTTGCCAGGTTTTCACCAAGGTACTTGCCCAAAGCGCCACCAAAGTGGTTTTCACTAGAGGACAATTTTTTTCTTTATTGTTTTCAATCCTTTTTTGATTTTTTTGGATTTTTTGATCTTTTGATTTTTTTTGTTGTCACCAAGATGCCTGTTTGCCAGGTTTTCATCGAGGTAACCATTTTTTCAGGACTTTTTCTGATTTTTTTTGTATTTTCTGGTTCTATACCTTGCAATGTTTAGGCATAAAACTTTTTGAGATGAGAGCTATTCAGAGGCTCCTACAGAGGCTCACCTTCTAGTGTTGCTAGTTGATATGCCCCTGATGTGTAACTTGCAGTGATGATGAAAGTTCCCAGCCAGTTGGGCTCAAATTTTCCCTTTGTATCTGGATTTGGCATGTTCTTTTGGTTTTCTTTCAGCACGAGGTCACCAACTTGGAAAGTGCGTTGTCTGATCATCTTGTTGTAGCTCCTTTTTAGGCGATTCTGGTACACTTCTAGATGATTAAGGGCATCCATGCACCTTTCATCTAGTAATTCCAGCTCATTGAGTCTTGTGACCCTGTATTCCTCATCTGTGATAAGGTTTTGCAGTGATATCCTTAGTGATGGGAGCTCGATCTCAATGGGGAGTATGGCCTCTGATCCGTAGACCAAAGAGAATGGGGTGGCACCTGTTGGCGTGCGGATGCTGGTGCGGTAGGCCCATAAGGCAGGATTTAAGTGTAGATGCCAGTCACGACCAGAGTCATTGACTGTTTTCTTGAGGATTTTCAAAATGGTTTTATTGGTGGCTTCTGCTTGCCCATTGCCTTGTGGATAATATGGAGTGGAAAAGCGATGCTTGATTTTGAATTTTTCACACAAGTCACGGACATCCTGATTCTTGAAGGGCGTCCCATTATCAGAGATAATGGATTGGGGAACACCATACCGACAAATGAGGTAATTCAGGATAAACTTGGATATCTGCTTTTCGGTGATGTAGGTCATGGGAATTGCTTCGACCCACTTAGTGAAGTATTTGGTGGCGGTGATAATGAATTTATGGCCATTGGATGAGGTGGGTGATATTTTACCAATGAGATCAAGCCCCCATTGTGAAAAGGGCCAAGGTGTAACAATAGGATGTAGTTCTTGAGTTGGTGCATGAATAAGATCTCCATGCTATTGGCATTGCAAGCATTTTCTGACAAAGTTGTGTGCCTCTTTTTCCATCGTCGGCCAGTAGTACCCTATTCTTAGCAACTTTTTAGCCAAGGTCATACCACTTGAGTGTGACCCACACGTGCCATTGTGTACCTCAGTTAGAGCAGTCAGGGCTTCCTCGGGTTTTAAACAATGTAACAGGGTTCCATCGGTACTCCTATGGAAGAGGGTCTCTCCTAGGATGACGAATCGTGAAGTCCTTTTGATGAAAGTGCGTTTTAGGTTCGGGGTGATGTCAGTGGGGAGGAATCCTAACTTTAGTTAGGTGTATATATCATGATACCAAAGATCACCGGGACCAACGAGTTCACATGCATATTCTGACTCTGGTACCTTGAATGTGGGTACGAGAAGCTGCTCTACGAGGAATTCATGTTTCGAGACGTTACAAGGGATGTCGAGTAAGGATCCAATTGTCGCCATTGCATCAGTCGCTCTGTTGTTTGTCCTTGGTATCTGCTCAAAGGTAATGTCGATGAAAGATTCCTTGAGGCTTTCTACCACCTTCTTGTATGGTGTGAGCTTATCATCCTTGGTTTGGTATTCGCCGTTGACTTGGTTGATGATAAGTTGCGAGTCGCCATAGACTTTTAGTGCTATGATTCGCCATTGTGCTGCAATCTTGAGTCCTATGGTCAAAGCCTCATATTCTACTATATTTTTCATACAAGGGAATGCCAGCTTGTATGATCTAGGTATGCAGTCTCCTTGCGGCGTGATGAAAAACACACCAGCTCCCGACCCATGTTGTGTGTGAGAGCCATCAAAGTATAACTTCCAGTGGTCTGCTGCACCAAGGTTAAAAAGGGACTCATCTGGGAATTCTGATATGAGTGGATTATCTGTGTAGAGGGGAGCTTCTGCCAGTTGATCCGCAATGACTTGCCCTTTTATGGCTTTTCATTCTACATACTCGATATCATGTTCAGATAATATCATTACCCACTTAGCCATTCTACCTGTAAGTGCTGCTTTTGTCAATAGGTACTTTAGAGGGTCTATTTTGGCAATCAACTTGATTTGGTGCGCTAGCATGTAGTGTCTGAATTTCTGAGCCGCAAATACCAATGCTAGGCAAGCTTTCTCTATTGACGTGTAATTGAGCTCATGTCCCACCATTGTTCTGCTGATGTAGTAGATAGCCCGCTCGGTTCCCTTTTCATCATGTTGGGCTAAAAGGGCCCCCAGGGCGGCTGTTGTTGCAGAGATATATAGGATTAGTGATTTCCCCACAATTGGTGGCATCAATATAGGTGGTGTAAGTAGATATTCTTTTATTTTGTTGAATGCTTGCTCGCATTTGTCATCCCATCTGAAAGCTACTCCCTTGTGAAGTAGGTGTGAATAGGCAATCTGTTTATCTGCCAATTGTGCTATGAATCTTCGGATGGACTGGAGTCTTCCTTGCAATCCTCTTAATTGTTTCAACGTTCTTGGTGGTTTCATTTCGAGGATTGCTTTTACCTTTGCAGGGTCTACCTCTATCCCTCTCATTGAAACTATGTATCCTAGCAGCTTCCCTGATTGTACCCCAAAGACACACTTCTTCGGGTTGAGTCTAACCTTATATTGTTCGAGCCTGTCAAAGATAGCACTTAGAGTTGCTATATGGTCTTGTCTCTTCTTTGATTTAGCAAGTATGTCATCTACATAATCTTTGACTGTTTTGTGGATCATGTCGTGGAAGATTAATGTCATGGCTCTTTGGTAGGTAGCTCCTGCATTCTTCAACCCAAATGGCATTACATTCCAGCAGTAGGTGCCCCAAGGACATGTGAATGCTGTCTTGTGTTGGTCTTCTTTTGCGATCAATATCTGGTTGTACCCCGAGAAACCATCCATTAGGGAAAGCATCTCATGTCCGGCCGTCATATCCACTATCATGTCAATGTTGGGTAGTGGAAAGTCATCCTTGGGACATGCTTTGTTTAGGTCTCTGAAATCAGTGCAGATGCGGATGCCCCCTTTCGGTTTTGAGACTGGTACGAGGTTAGATACCCATTCTGGATAGTCAATCGGGCGTATGAAGCCAACATCCAAAAGTTTCTGTAGCTCAATCTTTACAAGCAAGGCTATTTGTGGGTGCATCTTCCTTAGCTTCTGTCTGACTGGTTTTGCTTCGGGGTGAACAGCCAAATGATGCACTACTACTTCAGGATCCAGGCCTGGCATGTCTGCATAGGTCCACGCAAAATTTACCTTTCTCTCCTTTAGGAAAGCTGCCAGTAGTTTTTGTTCTTCTTCTAGGAGGGATTCTGCATAGAAGGTAATTTGTGGTTCTGATTCTGTACCTAAGTTGACCAGGTTGCACTGTTCTGCCAATACTGTTGACTTCTCCTGGTGTAGAGCAGTAGGGGGAAGATTGAATCCTTCATCCTTTGGTTCCTCAGAGAGGTTTTCGCCATTGGATGCATCCTTTATTTTTACTATTTTATGGTTAGAGAGTGCCACAGTGTGGTTTTCACTCAATAACTCTGAGCTTATTCTCGATCTTTTTCTTTTGCGACTGAAGGATTCAATCATCTCCCCATAGTATGCTTGTGTGTCTAGAGTGATATCAAATCCTGCCTTGTGATCTCCACATGGAACAGTATCCCTTAGTCCCATGAATTCTGAGAGAGCCTCATCGTTTTTGAACGAGTCTAGAATCGGCGGTCCCCATTGGTCGTGATCGATGAGTTGGGGGTACACTAAGTGGATTTGTTGGGTTTGTTGGATTGGCTCAGTGGGTGAGACACTAATCATCAATAAGGTGGAATCTTCAAAGAGACTAGGTAAGCCACCTATGGTGTCATCGTCGTCACTGCTACTACAAACGTCAGTTATGTCAAATGTGAAGTTATCGAGAGGTAGGCCTGTGGACACGGGTAATGTAAGGTTAGTTGTCGAGACCCAAGGAGAGGACCTGACTGCCCTATTAGGAACACTTCTTCCATGCACATTTATACTCAGAGGGGTACAGCCAAGGCCAAGGTTCTGCATTCTTCTTTCTACAATGATGGGCTCCAACCGTCCATCACTATTTCTTCCTAGGCTTTCATTCCTGTTATAGCCCATGCCGAACATCATTTGTAACCCTCTGTTTGTTTCCTCCATGGGTAGGGTGGGAGTGGGTCTTTCATCTTGGTATAGAGTGTTTGTGATGTCCTCCTCGTCCACATTTTCCTGACTGAGATCCCCCCAACTATGGAATCCAAAGGGTTTTGTTCTAGTGCGGACAGGTGTTTGAGTCAATTGTGGTTGCCCATGTGATCTAGGAGATTGTGGTAACTCTCCTACAACAAAAGCATTTCTCTTCATTCTATAATCACCGCATCCATTGTCCTGTATCATGTTCTTGATCTCAGATATGTCGGGGATGGTGGGTGTCTCTGTCGCAGAAGTGGAGGCGAGATTAGCTGGGTCTATGTATGAAGTGGATGGGCCTTCATCATTTTTAGGTACTTGAGGGATTTTGTAAAACTTGGCTTCCAAGTTTTTGCAATAGGCGAAGGGTTCGAGATCCCCATATATGGTAACCTCCTCATTTTGATATGAGAACTTAATGCACTGATGATAGGTTGAGGCCACTGCCTTCATTCCGTGTATCCATGGGCGTCCTAGGAGGATGTTGTATGGAAAATCAAGGTCAAGAACTTGACAAGTTGTTTCCATGGTTGCTGGCCCCACTTGGATGGGGATCTTGATAGTGCCCTGAGACACTCTTTCTTGGTCATCATATGCTCTTATGGTGATACTTTTGTTTTTATTGATGGAATCCTCGGCGAATCCCAATTTCTTTATAAGTTTCAGAGAACAAATATTAAGACCTGCACCACCATCTACCAGGACTCGCTTGACTTTCTTTTTATGAACTAGGATTTGGAGGTGAAGTGCCCGGTTATGAGATGGCTGCGGGGGGAAATCTTGGTCCGAAAATGTGATGAGATTCGGGGTAACGATGTTACCTACCATAGCCTGAAATTGCTCTGTGTCAAGGGTAGCAGCGACGGTAGAGGCAGCTAGTGCTTCATCCAGGATCTGTCGATGAGCGGCGGAGATTTTTAGTAATTCCATGATGGATATTTGTGCGGGTGTTCTCTTCAGTTGGTCAATTACATTGTAATCATAGGGGATGGCCTTTGTGTTGGTAATGGGGGTCTTAGCAGGTGCCCCGGCAATGGTAACTTTTCCGCCTCGTGTGGTGACTCCACAATCATTGTTGGTTCCCTTGATATTTATGACAGTGACCAACTCGTCGACACATCCGACTATCTCCTCGTATACTAGATTGGCACTAGCATACTTTTGTTTACCCTTATTATTCCCTTGGTTATTTCCCTGATTATGATTCGGCATCGGATTCGTGTAGATTTTTAGGTCTTGGTTTCCGGCCGGCTGCTCGATGTTGATGACCTTATCCTCGATGAGGTCTTGGATGATATTCTTGAGTCTCATGCAGTTGGTGGTGGTGTGTCCTTTAACTTTGTGGAAGTCACACAGGAGATTCTCGTTGTACCACGATGGTTTGGTCATGGGCTCTGTGTATTGTTCGGAGTTAGAAATTTTGATTAGGTTTTCTTTGACCAATTTCTTCATGACAGACTCAATCGATTCGCCAAGGGCTGTGAACTTCCTCTTGGGGGGAAACTTGTTGCGGGGAGGTGGTCCTCCTTGATTACCCACATTGTTGACTTGGCTGGTGGAAGGTGGTTGTGACTGTGCTACTACCGCATTAGCCTACACATTGTTGTGGTTATGAGTTTGTGGATGATGATGATTTTGGGTATTTTGCTTAGGAGCACTGATGACTACCTTAGCATCAACCACGCCATCGTTCGTGATATTTTTGTTCCTCGACCATGTTCGAGGTTTATCATTGTAGTTGTTGGACGGGCGGTTATCCTGCGGTGGAGTGAATGTAGGTGCACCTCCTCGCGCAGTAAGGGCTCTTTCGATGTTGAGCGCCTTTGGAATTAGTTGATCGTAAGATGTGATGCACTGCATTTTTAGGTAGAACGCCAGGTTTTCATCTAAGTTGGCTATGATGGTGCAAACTTGTTGTTCCTCTGACATGACCCACTTGCTCTGATTGGCCTTGGATCGCCATCTTTGCAAGAAGGATGCAAATAACTCTCCTCTTCTTTGTTTGAGTGCAGATAGTTCTTCTAAACTGACATCCGCACCCATATTAAAAGGTAATTTTTAAGGAAAGCCTCCACAATTTCCTCGAATGTTTTAATGCCCGTGGGTAGGCGAGAAAACCATTCCATAGCTAGACCAGTCAGGCTTCGGGGGAAGAGCCGCATTAGATACGTGTCATCATATGCGACTTCCATGCAGTGCACCTGAAATTCCCTGACGTGGTTTTCAGGGTTGCCCGTTCCATTGTACTTATCAAATTTGGGGATCTCGAATCCCTTTGGAAACGGTACCATGGTTAGACTTCTATCTAACGGATAAGGGCACAAGTTGCCTGGTGTCCTTGTGGTTTTTCCTGCTTGCAAGTCCAACACCTGCTGCGAAAGCAATTTGATCTATGTTGCGACATCCTTGCTTGGGTTGGGGGGTGGGATGAATGAGTGGTGAGGTGTTGGAGGTGTTTGATGGGTGGGGAGCGTACTGGTCGGCGTTTGCTGTGAGCTTGGTTGTGCGTTTAGGGCTTGTTGGTAAGCTTGCATTTGTGCCAACAACGCTTGTTGTTGATCTTGCTGTTGCTGTTCCAATAGCGCTTGCTATTGGTCCATCTGCTATTGTTCCCATGAAGCCTGCTATTGGTCAAGTTGTTGCTGAGCTAGTAAGCTTGTTGTTGGTCTAGCTGCTGTTTTGCCAACAATGCTTGTTGTTGGTCGAGCTGCTGTTGTGCCAATAAAGCTTGTTGTTTAGCTTAGTGTTATGCCTGAAATTCTTGCAGGGCTCAGTGGTAGGCTTGTAGGTGGATTGCTTGCAATTGCGCTTGGTATTGAGCTTGTGTCTTTTGTTGGGCTTGAGCTTGAGCTTGGGATTGAGCTTGCACTTGCGCTTGTGCTTGTGCTTGTGCGGCTTGTGCTTGAGCTTGAGCTTGTGCTTGTGCTCACGCTTGTGCGGCTTGTGCTTGAGCTTGAGCTTGTGCTTGCGCTTGTGCGGCTTGTGCTTGAGCTTGAGCTTGTGCTTGTGCTTGTGTGGCTTGTGCTTGTGCGGCTTGTTGTGCATTTTGCAACATGATGGAGAATGAATTGGTCGTGTTGTGCTTTGGTGGTGGAGCAGGAATCATGCCAACTGTCATGGAGGGTGGACGGATTGTGGTTGTGATTGTGATTTGGGTTGTGGGCGGGGTGGTTGAGACAATTGGTCCTTGATGAGGCATGCATTGGGAGACTTGAGGACCAATAGATGCATTAACCGTGGTGACAGGAATGGTTGCGATTTGTTGTGAGGATATGGGCAAAAGAAGCGGGTTCAAAGTGGTGGGCGGATTGCTTGGATTAGCAAAATTTTCGATGGTTAAAGGTGGAAGACCTATTCCAGGAGGCGATGCAGATGTGAAAGGAAGCGGGGGAAGGGATGACGCACCACTTTGGAAAGAGAAAGGATTGATAGCTTCTGTCGTTCCAAGCAAACCAACTTCCTCATGCGGTGGGGGAGTTGGTATGTTCAATTGATAAGCTGGTGTGGCATGAAATGAGGATGAACTAGCGGGATTATGAAATGTGAGTGGGATGTAAGGGTGAAATGAGTTTTCCGGAATAAATGTAGGGGTGATGATTGTTTCTTCATTAGCCACAAGGCAGTGTTCTTGCAATTCTTGGAACATGGCACTCCCCTTCTTCACAATCGGGGAGGTTGGTGTGATGGTTGAGGTGATGCAAGGTACTTCTTGATTGATGTTTGACAATGGGGATGCAACTGCACTAGTGCTTGTGTTAAGGTTGGGAGGGGGCATGTCCCCTCCTCTTTCTATTGAATTTATGCATTTGAACATAGCACTAACAATTTTATGGTTCTTAGGATTTTGAATCATTTCCATGATTTCCTCTGGTGTCATCCCTATGTCTTCATTTATGTCGTCCTCTTGATGACTCTCCTCTTGAAGATTTTGTGATGATAAGGGAGAGTTGCTTGGGGGATTGCTTGATCCTGCTAGGTTCACTTCAATATTTAGATGACTCATGTCCATAGAAGTTGATATGTCTCTAATATTCTCCATGTCCTTCTTGTGTTGAGATCTTGTTTGGACCATAAAAATAGGGATTTGTTCGATCCTAATCCTTTAAGTCCAAAAAGAGAAGAACTAGGGTAGCTAAAAGATCAAAGATGGTGATGATGATGATGGGTTAAAATGGATGAGATGAGTGAATGAAACCTTTGGAAAAAATTTTGAATGTATGTGCTAAACTTTGAAAGGGCTTTTGATTTGATTTGAATGTGATAATTTGACTAGATGCGTTAAGTCAAACAAGATTGGTTGTGAAGTTGTTTTCCCTAGGAAGTTGTGTTATCCTAAGGGAACTTGCACAAAAATGAATGAATTGACAAAGTGTGTTATGCCAATGTTTTGGAGGACTAATAGACTTTAAGAATTTGTGTTATCTCAAATAAAATTTGTTCAATGATTTGAGACTATGTTGGCTAAGTGTGTTAAGCCAAGATATGATGATGTTGATTTAGCCCTCTAAGTTTAGTGTGATGTTTGATTCTAGAGTTCTCAAAAAGGTTTGATGATGAAATGAGACTTTGATTTGATGGATGAATGAATGGGAATGACAACTTTGATCTTAAACCTTAACCTAGATGTGACTCTCTTTCTACAAAACCTTGGTGTTGAAGAACACGCTTGACTTCCTATGGGAGAAATCCAAACCTTTGAAACAATTCGGGATTTTGTTGACAATAAAATGCATATAATGCTGGATTGTTCCTTGAGGCTTTTCTATAAAAGTTATAAACCAATCTTTCCCTGAATTCGAAAAGTCTCTCAAGACGCTCCTCACGAGCTTTTAGACTAAGCTTCTTGAACTTTGGTTTTGGGATTTTGATCTTGCGGGAAATCATGTTAGAAAACACATGTGTAATCCAATTTGTCTCTTTATCTTGGTTAAATGAAGTTCTTTTTATCCAAGACACTTGCTTGCTTAGGTTTTTCAAACTGTATGTCTAGTGTCCCATTCTCTTTCTCATCCCACAATGTCCTTTGTGTGGAAATCGAGGAAAATAGAGCAAAAGTTCCTTATGTTTATCCTTATTGGAAACAAATGATGGTAGAATTTGCACACTTAGAAACCTCTAGGAATGTGATTCCTAGGGAAAGCAAGAGTGGGCAAGTTCGTCAATAGGTATTTGTTCCCCACAAGGTGTTTGAAATTTCAAGGTTTTTGTGTATGTTTGTTTTCCAAATGTTTTCAAGATCAAGCAATGTGTTTTTTCCAAGCACTTTCACACTCCTAGGTTGATGAGACAATACCTTGTTGGGTTCCCACTTGGATAAATCCAGCTGCGCATATCTTGTGCGAATGGCTAAATGCTTGACCACACTGGCTCCCCTCCACGGCACTCACTTATTCGGGTCAGCCAAGCATTAGTACCCATGAATCTCCCATGGCATACTTTCCATTTCCACAACAAGATTGCATGTTATGTGGGGCGGCTTCAGAGGGCATGACCTCTTGCACCAACAAGATAGATAAGGTTTTGGCCAATTTCTAAACAAGGGTTCTAATTCGGGCATTCCGTTCGTGGGGAATTATCCAACATCGGCGAGAGTCCATTGCTGTCCATCTCGTTGGAATAATCCTCGTGATATTGGCCTTTGTTCCAATATCCACACTTATATCCCGGGTGGAAGTCGCTTGGCTTTAGCGTGTTCCTGGGTGGGTCGTTCCCTTGGGTGATTACTTTTTCCCACAAGGCAGGCCCTCTAAAATAAACAATAGCGAGCTAACATATCCCGTCGTTCACACAACCTTCATTGAAAAACAAAGGGGAGAACCTCCGCAATATATCGTGCTCACACTCGCATGTTTTGTTCAATTTTAGATCCCAAATCGAAGTGTGGAGGCAATATTTTTAACAACTTAATATCAGAAAAAGACTTTTGATTCCCAAGATCGCCATGAGGCGCGAGAGAAGCGCATATGTCTTTTTGATGATATTACTTTGTGAAAAAGATTATAAAGCATGACAAACAGTTGTTCATTTTAAGTCCAAAAAAGTAGTGATGAATTCGTTTTAAGCACCAAAATCCAAGTGTGAAGGTTGCTTTGTTCAATTTTAAATCCAAATTGAAATCTAGTGAATGTTGCTAATGTTCAAATTTTAACCAACTTTGAAAAGATCAAGTCATTGATTGATTTTAAGCCCAAAGAGAAATGTGAGTTGATCTAAAACAGAAAAAAAAAAAGGTAGTAGATGGAAGCTCTAAGATTGTTAAAACAAGCATTAAAAAATGCTTTTCAAGTTTCAAATTCTTGATTTTCTCTTTGACTCCAATCTTGCTTCACCTTTTCTCGATTCCAATTCTTGATTCCAATGTGAACCTATAAAACATTACAAAGTAACCATAAATAAGGAACATGATATTCAAGGAATCAATGGGAACAATATGATGAATACAATATTAAACCAATAAGAAAGATAATCCCTTGAAATATAAAGATGTACAATCAGCTTTTAGGTTTGTTAGGCAATGTTTAAATTCTTTCATGAAAAATAAAAAAATAAAAAAAATCCCCTGAATTCAATTTGATGGAGTGCCCATCCTAAGCAAATCCTAGGTATTCCTCAACGATCATCATTTGGAGTGAACAGTGAAAAGTTCAAGCGTAGCGGCCAAGGAATTCCAACTCTTTGATCTTAAATATTCATCAATTTTTGTCGACTCATAGAGTTTGAATGTGCACTATTGACATGGGTACGGGTCAACATTTTTCCTACAATTTTTATTGGACCAGCTTGGAAAAAAAAAAAAAAACAAGATTCATAGTTTTCTACCATATTAAATGCATCAAACTAATGTAATCATAGCGAATGAAATAGTTTCTAGGGAATTTAAAACTAGTGCAGTTGGCAAATGCAATTGTCAGACTTAATTTCAATCTAAAAAGATTTTAGGAGCTCTTCAGTTAAAGCAACGGGCAGGTGCACAGTCACATCCAACAACCATTTCCAACTTTGAGCCTCAGAAGGATGTCCTTCATGAAATGTGTTAATAGATTTTCACTTTCTCCTTTATCAATGCTTTTACAAACTGTGCTTGGCACCACCTATGAATAAATGTTAGTAAAGAAACATTTCCCAAGTTAGATAATGAGATTTTGACAAAGATACTCCAGCGTATAATTAAATGTGCCTATGACATCCGCTTTGAGCAAGTAATAATGAACTCCATTTACTGAAGCATGACAAACCAACTCACCATGGTCGCTGGGATCTTTACTGCGTACACACAGTGCCAAACATACAGCCAAAAGGTCGCAGAAAGAAATTTTAAACAATAAATACATACATCCTCCTTTTGTCCTCCTTCCCCGAAAATGAGAAAGAAACAGTGATAAATTGATGAGAAGAGCAGCGCTACAAATGGGAAAATAACGCTTCACACCATGCGACCTACTTCATGAGGCGGAGACCCTATTTTTCAAGGGTGATGCAGACTGTGAAAAGACTAGTGAGAAGGGCATTTTCGAGGACTTTGTCCAAGACTGTTGCACTGCCTGCTATTATGCGGACGGTGAGGTGACACCAGCAGACCAAGGGGAGCTCCAATTCAAGGTACGTAGTGGACTTAGGCGATATCAATAGTGGTAATAACCTATAATGGGCGCAAGGTAAGGCTGGTGAGGATAGAAAATATGACTGCATAAATGCAACAGAAGCAGTGATACCAATGAGAAAATAATGCTGTTGGCAAAGAACACAGTGATACTTAATGACAATCATTTGTTATCTATTCAAAATCGCGCCCTTTCACTTCTCTAAAAATTTGCATACCATGACAAAAACGTCTTCTATTATGTGAGAAAAGATAGCAATGGATAGGCAGACATTAATGGCACGTTCTCAAAAATATACAGGCAAGTTGTAAATTGTTAATCTCCTAATATCATGTATACATACGGTACAAATCTAAAAAGATTTGGTGTTCAGATATCCCTCTGACAGATCTGATAGCTGTGAAAGACAAAATTCCAGTACATTGTGTTTGTAGAAAACTAAGGGAAAGTTAAATAAATACCCTGTGACAGTAATCTCCTATTTCAATCTACACAGTGAGTCTACCTATAGCCATTCCTCAATCGGCGTTGAATCGAGTACAGTCTTAACTTCAAGCGAATTTGGTTACAATTTTGCAGTCAACAGTTAGATATGTAATGAAAGACATTTATAAACCATACAGCAATATCAGCAACTCGAAAAATGTTATCTCGAGTACTGAAAAATACTTTCACTCATTACATAAGAAGCCAACTTTTAAATCCAAAAACAAATCAATTCTAAAATTGTTAGCTTGGCAGAGCATCGCCTTGACAAGACAAGTTTTATGAGTGCCCAAAGAAAATCTCACTAACTCCGAGACATGAACCAAAGTGAGTTAACGTTTCAAAGACAAATTTTCAAACAAGTAGATAGATGGGTATAAATCCAGATTGACAGTGTTTATATATCAGAGGCCTATATCTGCCACATTATAAAGCAAAGAATCATATTCATTATCTATCAAACTCAAATAGCACCATAATTAAGCTCGTACATTTGAGAGACAAGTCAAGGATTTACGCAGGCATGACTTATATAAGAAAAATATGCAGAAATGAATGTCATATAATGCATAAGGAGAAAATGCAAGCTGTCATACTTAAAATGCGGATATGAAATTCACACATCACTATAGAGCCTATATTTCTTGCAATTTTTATTTTTATTTTTTGACAACTTTTAAACAAAACATCAAAAAGATGTTGAAACACAATTACTGAAAATCAGCCCTCCTTCTAGCGCCGTTTGTGGGATGGTGAAATCTTACACATTGATTGTGTAGATTCATTCATCCTCATAGAATAACATGGTTCATTTCTCCAAATAAAATGCTAAAACTAGATCAAACATGCATGGAGAAAAGGAAATACAACCTATTCTATTCTATGATGGATTGGTGCCCTCCATGAAGATGTGAGAGATCCCTTTCCCAATCCCTTTCTAAGTCAAATGAGATAGACAATGAGTTGCTATGAGCTCAAGTTGCCTATAGTTTAGATGCCTTCAAAGTGTGTTGTAGAAATGAGAGAAGATGGCTTGCATTTATAGGAAAAGTTGATAGAAGAGAGGCCAAAATTAGGCAATGTGGGACTAAATCCCATCCAATAGGATAGAGACATTTGTCATAATGGGATTGGTCAAAGCTTGTGCAAGTTTTGGCCAATGTGCCCATTCAAATTTGAAAAATGTTAATAAATGCATGTTGTTGAGAGTTTTGGGGGGAATAATCTTTGTTCAAAAAAGTCAAAGATGAGAGTTATTGAGGGAAAATAACTCTTTTTAATAAATCAATAAATTGATTTATTGATGCAAGTGGGTGGGTTAGTTAGGAGTTTAGGTTTGACTCTAGTTGAGTCAAAAGCTAGAGAATGGTAATTGTGATTAAAAGTTAATTAAATTTAGATTAATTAACTTGGGGGATTTTAGGGATTTGATATTTGATTTATTAAATCAAATAAGAAGAACCTTAGGAGCTTAATTAAATAATTTGATGTATTTAATTAAGCTTGATGAACCTTAGGATTAAATCAATAAATTGCTTTAATTGATTAGTAGAAGAACTGAATGCATGATGTTAGTTAAAGCGGAATGTATAATGTTATTTTTGGATGTCTACACTCTCTAAATTCAACCTAGGAAACTATGCTGTTGAAACCTTGATTTTCACATAATGGAATTTATAGAATGAAAAGGAATTAGGACATAGACATTCAGTTTGAAAAACTAAGCAAGAAGTGATTGTGGTAAAAAGTGAGTCATTAATCAAGATTAACCCCAATTGAATCCCACACATGTGCTTGCAATATTTTTCCTTATGGTATTCCATACAAACATGGGTCTTTTGATTTGAAATAATCTTAGGGAAAATAATTTTCTTCGATATCTTGGTCTATTAAAAAATTCCTCTTAGGTTCATCTAGGATCAAGTCAATCAGTTTCATCCATCCCTCAAAAAATGAAATAAAAAATCACCTCACCAAAAACTCTTGGAAACTTTGAAAACATCATTCATGCTAGACTTCTAAGCAAAATCAACCTCGCCTTGTTTTACTTAACACACTTAGTCAAATTATGAATCCTCTTAAATTAATTTACCGCTAGAATAACACAAGTTTCTAAGTTTTACAAGTTCAAAATCACCTTGTTTGGCTTAACACACCTAGCCAAATTATCCTCTTATGTACGAGTTTACTCTAGGATAACACAACTTCCTAGGGTTGACAATTTCATCATCATCTTGTTTGACTTAACACACTTAGTCAAATTATCCAATCTACTATCACCTTGTTTGACTTAAGACACTTACTCAAACTATCCTTATTCAAAATCAAATCAATATCAAAAATTCTTAAAAGTTCAAACACCCATATCACTCACCTTTTCATCTTTCATCTCATCATTGGTCATAAAACACCTTAAGGCTAACTTTTACAACAAGGTCAAATCACAAGAAGGAAATGGAATATAAACTTGATTCATATATCATGAGTAATTTGAGTCAAACAAACTATCTAAGAATCTCAATTCCAATTGATTATCGACACTCACATTTAGGCATGGCATCATTATCTCCTCCAAACCACAAAACTACAAAGAATGTAAGTATGCCCAATCTGAATTTTGGAACACCTTTCTCGATGGTAGATTTAAATCCAATTCCAAACCTAAAAATCTATCAACCAAACAATCAAGGCATGAATCTTCCAAAAAAAATTATACAACAAAATATGTATATGCCAAATGTGACTGTACCAAATCCAAGCTTACCAAACATGAAAATTTAAAATCCATAGTTGGTGAATTTTGTGATAAATGTGCTTGCAAATCAAACCAATATTGGTCAAAGACCAAGCAATATATTGGAAACTCAATGTATTTATCCAAGTCAAGGTAACCCCATGCAAAATAAAAGTTACCTTAATCAAAGAAATGTGTTTCCCAATCACAACAATGTTCAATATTAACCAATAGTGTCAAATCTAAACACCAAATTAAAAAATTGTCGACAATAAAATTTCCCATGATCCCAAGGAAACACCACAAGGATGCATTCCAAATATTCTAGATAAACAACCAAGTCAACCATATCAAGAATTTCAAGGTCAAATCTTACAAAACAAAATTGAAACACTCAAAACACTCATCAATTCAAATCACCAAGAGACATCTCCACCCCAAAATCAATGCACTCTTCCATTGGTTGAACCATGTCAAAAAAATATTGAGTTTTCTCCCCAACCACATCAGGAACAATATCTCCAATGTCAAGAAACTAGATATCAAGATCAATGACATCAACAAAAAATTTAATCACCACATCTCCAAAATCAATTGCCACAAGGTCAATTTAAAGTGAAAATCTCACAAGGTAACAAACAAAAATACACACAACTTGGCAAACCAGTCGAATCGGTCATGCAATGGTTGATATAAGAAAATCTCATTAAAATCCCCATTTATGTGAGTTATCAAGAGCCCATGGTGAAAATACTAGGGTACAATGAGAAGAAATTTTGTGATTTTAACAAAATAAAGGGACACAAAACATCAAATTGTATTCGAATCAAAAATATCATCCAAGATCTGATTGATCAAAAGATAATAACTATTGGGGACAATAATCAGATTTCAACAGTAAGCGATAGCATTAAAAACCTCCCCACCAAAATTGTTGAAAAGAATGATCAAGATCTATCTATTAATGGGCACATTGAAGATGTTTCCACCTCAACCAACGATCAAATCAACATACACCAAGAGCCACTTTTCAATCATGATCAAAACTCATGAATGATGCCCAACAATGATCCAATCCAAGAAATGTTAACATCATTTGATCCTATGGTTGAAAAAATTGACAATATCTCCACCATAATGCTTGAATATAATGATCAAAATAAATCCATCAATGAGCACTATGATGATATGTCTACCTCATCTAGTGATCAAATCAACATTCATGAAGATTCACATTTTAGTGATCTATTTCAATATTTTTTAACATTATTTGATCCTATTGACATAATTCTAGATCCATACACCAATGATTGTGTTGACAATGTCTCTACATCACCTAATGAGTTAGACGACATATCTCAAGAATTTTTTCCAAATCATGATCAACATCTATCTCCAAGGTCTAGCAAAGGCCCTTCCCAAGACATACTGACATCCCTCAACCTCATGATTGTGGATAGTGAAGGAATCCTTAAATATAATGGGATATTGATCCACTTTCTATTCCTAATAAAAAATTTGAAGAATCCCTTGTAGGCAATCCATCCTTTGAAATTGACCCATGTTGAGAACTTGATCCAAAGCCTGTTGAAACAAATTATGAAATTAACCAAGATCAAGAATTTGTATATCCAATGTACTACAAGGAGGTGATGGAGACTCTCCTATCTATACAAGATGTGGAAAATGAGGATCATATTCATATAGCACATATTCCTCCATCTACCCATGACATTCTTTCTTTAGATGGATGCATAGATGATCTTCATTCAAAAAAAGAGTCTCATACTCTTGACATCATTACCATGGAACAAGAGTCTCCTACTCTTAACATTTGTACACAAGACCAAGTTATAGAAAAATATAAAGAAATATCAAAAATGAACATGAAGAAGGCTTCTACAAAAGTTGTAAATCAGAAACATCCTATGGAGACATAACATAAAGGGATCATGAAGAAGGCTCCTATAAAATTCATGAATCAGAAACATCTTGTGAAATGAGTCAAGAGGAAGACTTGTATATGGATAGTAAATCACCAACACCTCTTGAAGAATCATTAGAATCTGGTATCTCACAAGATCAAGCGAAAGAGATCAATCAAACATTTATCCCACTTATGGAAGATCCTATCACTTATAAACTTGGATCACTTACCTTTCTTATAGAAAGCTATCTCATCAATAAATAAGCTATCACTTTTGAAGATCCACCATAGAGTAGAGAATGATTAGCACCTTTTTTCCAAGGTAAATCATATCCTATTGCAAATAAAATGTTTCAACAGATAAATTATCAAGGAAGAGGATTAGGCCTACATGAATAGGGTATCCTAGAACCAATACATATTGTTGGAAATCCTAAGCATCAAGGCCTTGGTTGTTCAAAAAATCAAAGGATATAAACATATCAGTGATACCTCTATAAAATAGGGGGAAAATTTGTCATAGGCAACCATCAAAATAGGGAACACAAATAATCCTTATAATGAAACCAATGTCAATACTACAACGAGCCACGTCATGAAACTTCATCCACTTATCACCCCATCCGTGAATTGGGACCAATATCAAAAGAAAGATTTAAGTCAAAGCATGAAAAATATCATCAAAGCAAAAAAAGCTAAGAATCATGAAGGACAAATCAAATACAAGTAGATACCGAAGAATACAAATAATGACTATCCCTATCAAACTCCATCAGTCAAAGAAACTATGGGGAAAAATAAGAAAGGGTCAAGTATCCATCAAAGATGTCCACAAAGGAAAAATAAAGCTTCTCAAATGACGTACAAATTATATTAAGCTATTGGTCCTAATTCCATGCACACTTTTGTATCCACTCATCATTGCTCATCTTCACAAGTTTGGAAAGTCAAAGGTTCCAAACAATCAACCAATCCATATTTTACTCCTAAACACACTCCATCCACACCTCCACACATGCTATCCAATTCTCACATTGACCAGGTGCTGGCAACAACCCCTCATCCTAAGGATTCAAAAGGCACTCTATCACGATGTACGCACAAAGACAAATATAACTCCAGTATCAACAAAGCAGATCAAGAATCTAAAATTTTTATTTCAAGTGCATGTATCTTAGCAAGGAAGCTTCTTCAAGAAGAATACATATGACACATTATGATAGAATAATCAATGTGAATAGTGCCATGTGATTCAACATCAGCTTAAAGTCTCTTAGAAAATACAAAATATTCAAAAAATATAAAAATCTCAAAAAATCAGAAAACGATTAAAAACACTAAAAAAAAATCATCCTCTAGTGAAAACCACTACATTGGCGCATTGGATAGGTACCAAGATGAAAACCTAGAAAATAAGCACCATGTGTAGAATTAGTCATCTACATGTACTAGTTCAATTGAAAGCATCTTATCGCATCCATAATAAAGCTGACATTCTATCCATATTATCCGCTCATCCAGGAACCGTTTATATGACCCATTGCCATCTATCTACCTTATCTTGATCTTGATAAAATTTTGGAGCATAATTTACAGTTGTTTATGGTAAACATTTTCACATGGGTAATTTTCATTGATCCTATCCAATCCAACATTATCTGGGCCTTGAAGCACCATCCAAATGATCATCCTCTATTCAAACACCTTATCTTATCATGATATAATCCTTGGAATCTTGTGCATGCTTACAGTATCTATCCATTCATATACCTACCCAAACATCCACCCATGACATTCCCTGCATTGCTAGACACTGGGGACAAATGTTTACATCTTGATTCAAGAATAAAGCTTGATCTATGTGCTCGAACTTACGTGGTGATCCAATCATTGGAAAACATGAAATCAAATTGGTCAAAGCACTTGTGAGCACAAATCCAAATCACTAGCCCATGGCATATTTTGACAGGAACACATTTCTAATCAAATGTAATCTTTCATCAAATATCAATCTGAACAACCAATATTAGTTGCATCTAATGTGTACTTCAACATCACATCAAATCATCAAAAAAATAGTGTTCCAAATCAGGCTTCATCGATCTTGATCAATCAAATCCAACCAATCCATCTTAGGATATCCTTCCCAATCTTTGTGTTGCTTAACACTATCCTTGCATTGTTGTGTATCCTCAACAATGTTATCATCACAAATACATCAATCCAATACATCAACCTTAGCTTGGTTTTCAAAAAAATCCCAAAACAAAGCACTAATATCATATCCATACTTAAACATCCAAAACATGTTGAAAATCTGAAAAAATAAAGAAAATCATCCGATCGAACTACATCATCTTTGACCTTGAACGTAGGCAATATTGATCTTTGATCATCCCCTGAGATACCCTAGGTCAGTCCTTCAGACGTCTGTCAAAATATAAATCTATTTGCTCATCTATCTCATCAGTAATCAAGTATTTTTCCATTCAAACTATGTGGTCTCTGCGCATATAACATAGGCAAGGATAATCTAAGGATCATCTCCCGAGACCCCTACAAAATGTCTTTAAGGTAGTATATTTTTCATAACTCTCAAAAATACCAAAACAAATTGTAAAACATCTTGAAAATAACAAAAAGAGCCTCAAAATATCTGAAAAACCCCAAAACGGTGCATCTATCTCATCTCGCTTTCACCCACAATAAACATCACTCATAATAAATAATTTTCACCTTCATCCTCTGTTAAGGCAATCAGAAGCATGTCTAGTGGGTCTAAAAGTGTGAACCTAATCATCAAAATTCTCAAGTCTAGATCCCTAGGTCAACAAGTTGATCAACTCGGAGTATCAATAGCTTATCATCCAATCAATCTCATTAAAATCATGATCACAACATGTACTAGGAATGTGACCTTCCTGCAATGGACATCAACATTAGGTATCACCCTAGTTTAGCTTTGGCTCATGGTACGAGGAAAATTAGCTCATTTTTTTACTTTATCTAGTCTTTTTGACTTATCTTATTTTGCACTCATTCCAAGTACCTCTCGATGATGCCTAAACAAAACAGGTTTAGAGAGAAAGAAATGGGGCAATGATCATTAATTTTTTGTCTGTTCTACTTGTTGGACGTTCTTATAATATAACTTGGCAAATATTTTTTTTTTAGGTCCATCTTAGCAAGATTTTTGTATGTCGAGTGTGAACAAGAGCATTCCTATTTGATTGCCGAGTCAAATTCCATCACACTAGGTCCAACGCCATCCTGGTTCTTTATACCTTGATGCATCGTACCTATGTGTGTAATCAAACATAAGGAAAGTTATGTTTGTGTATCTTTCCCATCCCTGGATAAGAAATACATCATCATCATTCATCATCATATTGAATAAAGTCTCAATGACTCATGGACTTGTGGGAGTTTTGCATCTTCTTGGATTCAAGGGTTGATCCCTCTCATTCTTCTATCATCTTTCATGCTAAAAATGCATCCATCTTGCATAATCATGTCATATCATCATAGGACAACATCATGCATCTCATCCATCTCACATGCATTGCATAATCATTTAAGTTGTTTAGAATAATATAGATTTTTTATTCTAATAATCTTTAAAAAATATTATTTAAATCATCATTATCATATAGTTTTGTTATTCTAACCATTCATACATCCATTTTGGGCCTCTTTTTCACGAGATTAACCTCACATTAAACTTATCACTCGATCTCACAAGGGAGCAATGTAATAACATACTTCTTTCCATTAGGGAATTCGAAAAAGAAGATTGGTTTTTAAAATTTCAATATCGGTGGCATCATTCTTTGAACCAATGCAACAAGTACATTTCTTCAAAGAGGGGCAAAATGTAGACACGTAAAATAGACATCCTCTCTAATTAATATCTAATTCTTCTATTAATCAATTAAAAAAATTTATTAATTCCCTAACTTTATCATACTTAATTAAATAAATCAAATTATTCAATTAAGTCCTTAAGTTCTTCTTATTTGATTCAATAAATCAAATATCAAAACCCCTAAAATCCTCCAAGTTAATTAATCTGAATTAATTAACCTCTAATCATAATCACCCATTCTCTAGCTTTTGACTCAACTTGAGTCAAATCTAAACTCTTAACTAACCCACCCACTTACACCAATAAATCATTTCTTTGATTTATTAAATGTTCTAATGTCCCTCAACATGGCATCTTTAGGCAATATTCTTCCAATTTGAATTTTCCACCAAATGACTTGTCCTCCAACTTGACATTTATGAGCTCTTACACATCTCTTACACAAGTCAACTTGGCATTAACTCTCTTTGTTCAGCCCCCCTAAACATCTCATTTCATCAAATTTCAAATTTCAAATTGGCACATTGACCAAAATGTGCTTAACCTTTCTCCTCCCACATCTTGACAAGTGTCATCTTGTCATTGGCTCATGAATGATCCCACACTCATCCAAATCCTTCATTCTTTCAACCTTGAATCTATAAATGCAAAGCATTTCTACAACACAATGGGGCTACAACACTACTACACAATTTGATGCACAATCTCATTCATTTGCATTATCATCATCTTGGCATTCTTGCTTATTAAGGATTGAGAAAGGGCTACTTTCCACACAAAGAGTAGCACCAACCCAATATGGGATAGGTTTGCACATGATTTTTAATTCTTTTATTTAAATTATTTCATATTTTAATGTATCATTAAGCATATTTAACATGATGCACTATTTCGTAGGGATGCTTAATTTGTTGCAGATTTATCTTGACCATGAAAATGTTTGTCAAAATCTAGTTTTTTGCAGATTTAGTGTCTACACCATGTATTTACTAGATCTAAACAAAATAACTTAAAAGGAAGGTGTTAGAATGTAGCTTAACCATACAAATGTCAAAGAAAGCTATGCATGAAGTAGTTCAATTTATTTTTTGGAACCGACACTTAAATTATATTCCAGTAATTTAGCTATAATATAATAAAGTTAATTGATAGTTTTTTTCACACTTGTGTCAGACTTTATCTCAATACAGTATGCTAGAGAAAGCATGTCATAGATATTATGATGACCTCGTCTAACCTGTTTTAATATGTAGAAATTGATTTTATTTTGTTGTGCTAATGCAAGTACAAAGAACTTAGTACATTTGTTTCAATGACAATGATTACAAAAAAACTTGATTAGCAATGCAGGATAGGGTTCCTGTAGTCTCGGACAATATGGGCACAATTGTTCCTAAGAAAACTTTGAATTTTTGTTGAGAGTTTTAGTTGGGAAGTTATTTTCCTCTTCCAGATGGAAGGAAGTATGCCTCGTTCAAAAATGTGTTCCTCATGGATTTCCACAGCCAACTTTTTCCATCGGAGCTCTCACGCCATGTCACCTGTTTCTTGTACTACTCATTGGGGGCCACTAAGTGAGGGCCACTAAGCAATTGCCTTCTCTTTTAATAATAGGGTGAGCATGCTCATCAATGGTGTATATACCTCATGGCTCATAGTCATTGTTCGTCACGTGTGCATACCCATGTCAGCACCTTCCAACAAAATCAATCCATATCATGTCAGAGCTAGATCAATTATATCCATATTCATTGATGAATGGAGTTCGTCAGTTAAAGATGAGAAGTAAAATTTAACTCAATTACACTAGCATGTGCTCCAATAATCCAAGTCCAAAGTGGTTGAATGAAAAAATCACTCACATGTCTTTATCAGCTATATAATCATTGTTGTGTCCCAAAAGCATCACCTGTTGTGTTTTATTTGACAAGAAATATTAGTCATTCATCCATATTCATCAAACTAGTTGATATTAGTTAATTTTATATCTTACTTTGTCATAGTAGGAGAAGCGATTCTTAGAAATTGTAACTACGGTGGAAGCAAGCGTGACATCTACAAGTTTGTATGTGCAACTAGAGAGGTTGTTATGTGTTGGTGTTTAAAATATACAAACTAGATAGGATTTGTAATTCTCTAAGAGGTAGCCAACCTTTATATTTAAGAACCACAAAGTATAGTGTCCAATTGACAAGATTCAGTCAAAGACTGACATCTCCTACACTTCTTGCACTATACAATGCCCAAAACTTAATTCACTCATACAATGACATTGCTTTATAAAATAGATAATTCCCAATGCAAACACACTAAGGGAAGAATTGACAACTTCAATCTAGGCTAAATTCTTAGTAACACAACCCTCTCTCAACCATTGGAAAGCAAGACAAACAAAAAAATAAACAGTAAGATTAGTATGACTTTGCATTTAAATTTGTTTCTCAGATGCACAAAATTGCATAAAAGATTAGTGCCAATTCTAGGCCATGGAGTCAAACACATAAAATGAATTCCCTAGCAAACAGTCTTCAAACAATGGATTTAAATTGCTAATGCTTTGCATCAAGTGTCAGTTCCTTGCACGAACAATCCTTCTCTTACTATTGTTGGCACACAATTTTGCATGTAGTAGCAGTCTTATGGGAAACTTAGCTATTGGGGAAAATTGTGCACTAGCTAAGTGACCTCCAGGATTTTGTTGAAGATGACACTTCGTTTGGTGGGGAGAAAAGGGTTAGAAAGATAGCGAGAATGCACAAATTACACTATAGGCGATGCGCCAAGATCATAGACGAATTTCAATAGAGCACAGTGCAAGATACAAAGGCTCGAACCACCAAAATGTTGTTAATTAAATTATTTTTCTCAAAAGCATCTATCTTATAAAAATACCCTCTAGTTTTCATAATATAACCAAGCATATCTTTATCTAATATAGAGGAGTCAAAGGAACATGATCTATATTCATTGAGCTATAAAAGGTTACAAAAAACTAAAAAACAGGCACTCATATAAAAAGAAGATAACAACATAGATCAATAGTTCTAACAAATGCTTGGAAATAGAAAGGCTGAGTTAATTTGGCACAGTCTTAAGTCTTTTGAATTAATTGAAATATTATAAAAAGATTTATTCCCAATGATAGGGAGATTTACAAACTTAATCAACAACCTAAATAAAAGAAACACAGCCGTATTTATTGGTCAGTCCACCGCCTGAAGATGTAGCAAGAGAAGAGAAAACCATGCAGTAGAAACTGATGGCTCAGATCATCTCAATTCGCCACAACAATCATTGACTGGCTAGTAGCATGCTAGTGAGGCCACGAAATAGAACAGAAAACCACGCAGTAGGAGGAGAGAACACGCGACGCCATAGCAAGAAACTCGGTAGTAGGTGAGTATAAAAAGTCCAACGAAATTTCCAAGGTAACTAGCGTAGAAACAATAACCACGTGTTGCTCAGATAGAGCCCGAAATAAAGTTGAAAATATGCCCAACAGAAAGCCTTGAGAGGGAGCCACATGGGGCACTCTGATCAAAATAAAGTACAAGGTAGGCTTAACTTACAAAGCATCCAAAGTGAGCCATGCAGAACACAGACGGAGACTGCTGAAAAGTGAAGCGAAAGAAAAGTTAAAAGCCTCATGAGGAAGCCATGTGGAGTGTTTCGAGGGAAGTGAGCATTTGAAAAATAAGGTGCAACCGCAAAGGTAAATATAAAATGCAAAGGGTTTGGTAGTTTTTGTTGAACAGTTTGGTGACTGATAGGGGCAATTCGCTTGTGGAATGGAGAACCCCAGATACTTTGGTTCAGCATCCCAACTGCTCACAACCTTGAGAGGGTGGCTTGGAGACTGGTCCATACTTCATTTGATGGCACAGAGAGAGCTCGAAGATGCTTATGAGCTAGCCTAAGATTGATGATTGCCTTGAAGGGAAATCCGCTGCTAATTTTGTCTCCAATTCAAATTGGAAGAAGAGTAGTGCCAGCTGATGCACGATTCCATCAATTTATTCAGCGGTCGGAGATTGATCAAAGTTCTAGAATATAGAAAGGTCTTGCTTCTTCTCTTCGATCATTACAATAATATGCTCCACACCTGCAACCACCTAACCTGCAATGAAAGGTGAATGGAGGCCTCTCTGAGTCAAGTGGGAAAACTTCACCCGCATGTCGTTGGTGACTTGGTTTAATTAAGCTCTGCAATCTATTACCTGTTGAATGACCTCATGCATGGAGATGAGGCTACTTGCGCCCAGAGCTTCCGTTGTTCGGTCACTAATGCCCACGCCACTCAACACTTCATCCGAAGCAGTATACAACTTACCCAATAAAATTCTAGCCTCTGGAACCTTGTCAGAAGTTAATTTTTGAACCTACTATATTGATTCACTCATTTTCCAGCAAAGGCTAGCCGCTTGTGCCATAAATTTTAAGGTGGGTTGAAGAGTAAGGCACAAAGCCTTCACCTTGTCCTAGTATGATGCATACAACTCTTTGGAAATTTCAAATGAGATCATCTAGGGTGCAAGGGGTTGGGTCCTTAGGGTAGCCAATTCTACCTCTCTGCTGCTTAAACTTTCCTTTAGCTTCGACAAGCTTCTATCCAATGTAGACATCTACTCTCTCAAAGTGAAAATCTCTTTTTCCTTTTCTACTAGGGCCAATTCAGCATGCTCATTCTTTTGATTTTTCAATTCCATATTGGCACTCATTTCAGTAATTTCGGCACAGGTGTTCTGTCAGAGCTCTTTCATTCCCTTAGTTAGCAGGTCAAACTTAGCGTGAAGTTTCTCCTCGTTTGCTCAGCTCAACTCGACCTTTTGCTAGAGAGTCAGAACGATCTCTTCACTCAAATCTTGCAATCCCTTGATTTTAATTTTGAAGGTACCCCTCTCCTTCTCCAACTAACTTATTTCATTCTCCAGGGCTTTAAACTTGTTTACCTAGATGTCAACCTTTCTTTTGTTCTCCGCTATTTGATCATCCTTCTTCTTCACCTGCTGGCTGAGCTTGAGAAAATCAGTGGTTACTATTTTTGGGGTATCCTCCATCAACTCAAATTAATCCTATTGTCGGGCCTGCTGCAAGTCTAACTTGATAGCATTCATAGAATAATCACTCAACAACATTTCACCTATCACCTTGGTCACATTAGGAGTGATCTTTGTAAATATCAAGGAATCTTGACTTTCATTTAATATGGTTTGCAAGTGAGGCTCCACCTGCCTAGTTGCATCTTTTTGTCTTTTTTTGTTGATCCGGTTGGCACCCACACTTTTATTTGCGTCAACTTGCGAGAAATATTCTTGGGTCAGGATACTTAGGCCGCTAGCAAAAGGATACTCCTGAGGGATGGCCAATGGGAAAGACATCGTACTCGACGCATCAGAAGTCTTCCTAGGTCATTTTATAATAGCTGGGGAGAATGGCATGATGAATTGGGCACTCAGAGGAGATGAAAACGAGGAGTAAGGGAAGACTGGAGATGCACCAACCATAGGGCTGGGCCTTGGAAATAAAAATTGTTGGCTTGCGAGCCCATTACTTACACCAAATTGTGTTCTGGGCAAGATATGGAAAGCTGAGGATAAAGGTGGGAAACTAGGAGGGGCAAGATTGGAATGCCCAAAAAATCTTGTGGTAGAGAAAAAAGGCGCAGATGAAAAAGTAGGGGCCAGAGAGGGAGAAACGAGAGACATATTAGAGAGAGAAGAGGGAGGAAATGTTACCTGAGGCTCAAGCAAAACTGTAAACATCTCGACTCCTTCCTCCCTCAACTGTTCCTGCTCCACACCAGTTTCCCTGGTTTGTTGTCACTTTTCCTCTAGAAAATCATCAAGGTCAAGGATAAACCACCTCTATTTGTTGGTAGTCCTTGCCCGCTTATGCGTTGATTTAGAAGAGCCAACAGGATCTGATGTTTGTGCATGTATCTCTTCTTCCTGTGCAAACTGTTTACCAATATCCTTCTCGACCATTGGACCTTCAACAACGACAGGGGGATTCTGAGTTACTTCCTCCTCAGATTCTGTAGAAGGCTCCTCTCCTCTATATTGTTGCATGGATGTTGAACGGTTCAGACACCTTTCAACATCTGGATGTTCATTTTCCCAGATATCATCAAATATTTCATCAAGGGATACCTCGTCATGAAGCTTGCCACTTGCCTAAATCTCCTATTGGCATACCCAGAAGGCCTGAATCTTTTTGGGAGCCTAGCCAAGCTTATTCAATTGGGTGACCAGGGAGAAGTTGATTTTTTTCTTAAGGTTGACCTTCCCCACAATGTGATAAAAATCTAGCCATGGCGATCGACCATCCACTATAGAAAAATACTCAAGGCCTACATATCTACTTAAATCCCCCTCCTCGTCATTCCTCTGGAGGTTCCAGAATGGCCGAGGCGAATGTTGGATCTTGATGCCGACCCCCAATAAATTTTTTCCAAGGTTGTAAAGCCAGGGATCTTCTATCATTACCAACCTGAGGTGGCCTAGCTTTGACAGTAGAATTACTAAGGTATCAATCTTTAAAGTCCTCTTCTTAGTCAGTGACATAGATCCAAACATGATTGGTAGCAGCAAATAGGAGGTTAAGTGTCCCCCCCCCCCCCAATAATCATTGTCAAGGGTACATAGTTATCTCATTACCTCTAAGGCCAGCACTCTGTCTGAAAGAAAATAGGGAAGTCGGAAGGGTTCCCAGACGAAACCCGACATGCAAAGTATGGTGAAATCCATGGCAAAGAACCAGTCACAGGGTGAAACCAGCTTCCCCAACCAAGACCTTTGTTAGGGAAAAATGCGTTCAGTCATATTCACGCCAGCTCTATCCAGAGCCCTTATAGCCGAGGCTATAAATGAATCCTAAAATGCATAATAATCAAAGTTTTTTGACATAGCAGGGGTCCATGTTGAAAATTGTTTCATTAGGCCACCCTCGTCAAAAACAAACAGGAACATTAACGCCAAAAAGTAATCTGGGTTTTGGTGCAAAATCAAGTAAGCCGGGAAAGATGAATACCTAAATTTAGAACCGACCCCAAATTCTTGAAGCTGTTGCCAAACTCCATCACTGACAACTCTTGCAAAATCTAGGAGTGGAGCCTCATGATTCCTTTTCAACATGAAGCTGAGGCACATTTGAAACTCAAAAATATGCTTGTTCAAGTCTAAGCCACACAACAGTGCCATCATAGAAGAGATAGATGAAGACCCACTCTTCAGAGCCTTTAGATTGAAAGGGAACTTGGGCGGCACTAAACTACTCATTGACTGATTGATCTCAGAGTGATAAAATTGTGGTCCCATTTTGAGCTCTCTCCACTTTTGTTGCATTCTATCCACCTCAAAAATCTCAACCTCACGGGTCAAGGGAAGCAGGATGCACAACATATATTGAATAGCCTCAGGGCTAATGACTACCCAGAAATCCTTGCCGATGATTACCCCAATGTCTGGGTCGAAACCTATCGTGCATGCTACCACAACTTTTGGGCAAGGATGTACCAAAGGAACCATCTACTGTGCGAGCCCATAGAACCACAACCATTTATGAAATTGGTCTGTCATATGCTTCATTTTTTACATGCGGCCTCCTTGAGGCTCTTCGGATTATGAGATAATTCAGGATCAAAAACGTTATCCCAATCCTCCACAACCACTGCCTAATCTCTGGGAGGAACCACATTCAATATCTTCTAGTCCACCGCATGAGTGAAAGGCCAGCAAGGCTTTGTGGGTATGCTTAGAGTGGTATAAGACTCTTGGTCGTAAAAATGCATGTGGGGTGCTACCTTCATTTGCTCGATTATAGTTCCTAGAGCCAAGGTCTCTGATGGTTTCTCTGCAATATCAGCCATATTCACAAGAACTTTTCTGCAAACCTTCACAAACGGCTTAGCTTTTCTAAAAAATTCTTTCCTCTTGTGAATGCCTTAGTTGTTTAATCCTTGGTAACTTTTTGCAATAAATATGTTCTTTGCATGCCCTAACCTACCTTTTCAATCCTCGAGAAAAGCGGTCGAAAAGCGTACCTACCAGCCATTATACCAAGTTTCTATTATGTGTTACTAGATTTTACTCGTGCGAAAGGATCGCCAACAAGCCAAATTGTTCGAGCATTTAATAGACAGCCACTCACATGTGACAGAGCCTGATTTTCCTCAAAAAATGAACCAAGGTGACCCCGCAAACATCGGCTCACAGGAATTTTGCATTAATTGATTTTATTGTACGTATAGGGCACATCGTCTAATAGCTTCTCCAATGATTTCGCCCTAATTCGGATGGGACGACAGTGCTTTGTATTGACACCTGACCACTCTTCGAGTGGATGTGGAAACTCAATAGAGCAAGTTGCAAGTTGTACCTACACCTTCCCATCACCTCGCACACTGCAATACTAAAAACCAAGGCAATGTGACACACTTGAGCTTAGTCGATAATCATGATTTATGCGGCTGGCGAACCTTAGTTAGTCTATAAATAAGGCCCTTTGCAACATTGTAGATCATAAAATTCTCTAGGATTCCTAGCTTGTAAGCCTTTCATCTTAGAAAATTCATTTTTAGCCAGAAAAACGAATGACATGGAAATGCCAGTGAGGTTTGTTTGCAAAAAGACTCAAGCTGCCTTTCTTGGAAAAATTTGATGCAGGCGCCTGAAGCGTATGACAGGTATGATGAACCTATTGTATGTCAAGGCAATCAAGTGAGTCCTGGGGAGAGACTATGTGGAGTATGAAGAGCATTATAGGGTCAACACTAGCATTTGCTCCCAGTTTTTAGCCTCACTGTTAGACATTAGCGTTTCCAAATGCAAAATCCTAAAGTTGACAAAGGAGGTCTTCCCTAGATGCTACCTTAGAGGCATAGAGAATATTGTGCACATGGCTCATTTTGACCATGGGATTCCCTCAATTCGCAACATTCTCCTACAACAACTATATGAAGGCATTGTTCATACTAGGCCTTTCCTTTTCAAGTTCAAGCTAGAGACTCACAAGGAGCTTCCTGCCAAGGTCCATGTCGGCTGCTACTTCCTTATGTATGTGCACTACATTGAACCATTCCAAAATCTTCAGTGGTACAAGGATTTTGAAAGAATGGCGTTTCCCGATCTTGCGCCGCTTGGTGCCATGATTGTTGGTCCCTCTCATTGATGTCTTGAGAGCAAGGATGATTCCAAAAAAAAAAATTCCTCTTACAAGCTTCGCTCTATAGCGGACATATGTAAATATTGATACCAGGCCTTTGGCCCCCCAAAATATAATATAAATCTTCGGCCTTATAAATATAATATATATCTTTTCAGAAATCTTAGCCCATTTACAATATTTCATTTAGCATTATTATTGTTATTTCATTTCGTTTCTTGCACTGAGAAGATCCAAAACTTAAAGCAGAAAAGAATAAGTACATATATACAATGTACAAAAACATTACATAGGAAAAATTAATAAAATCTTTTAAGATGTATTCCATTAACTAGAATACTCAAAGCGCTACCTTCATTATCTTCCAACTCGAAAGAGTTGAATTGCTTACACTGGGCGATTTTGAATGGCCCTTCCCACAGACTGTCAAACTTTTCGTGTTGTCTAGGCTTTGCTTTGGACTCATTAAATTTAAGAACCAAATAGCCACATTATAACCCTTGATTTGAAGCCTTTTTGTCAAACCATTTTTTTACCACCTGCTAGCAGTTGTTCATCACTTTCAGGGCATGCTCTCTTTTCTATTGCACTTCAAGTAACTCGGAAAACCTTACCTCCATTGCTCTATTTTGTTCAATCTCTATGGATTTAAGCAACTACAGGGTGGGAATTTTTGTGGCAATAGGTAGCAATTCCTCTTTCCCATACACCATCTCATAAGGAGATGTCTTTAATATCTCCTTAGGCATGATTTAGTCTACCCATAGTGCTGTCCGGAGGTTCCTATGCCACTCTTTTTGGTGTTTTGAGCCTACTTTCTTTATTAACCTTACAAGGTTTTTGTTAGTAGACTCCACGAGGCCATTTCCTTGGGGGTAATAGTTAGAAGAGGTCTTCAGGAATACTCCATATTTTAGTGCAAACTAGCTCATCTTCGAATCGAGAAAATCCTTAGCATTATCAGAGATAATTATTTTAGGTAGGCTGAATCTCACCACCAGCTCTTCAAGGAAATTAACAATCTCCATTTCTATTGCATTTTTTAATGGCAGTGCCTCTGCCCACCTAGTGAAGTAGTCGGTTGTTGTTAATATCAATCTATGTCTGACTAAAGAGAAAGGGTTAATCATCCCAATGAAATCTAAACCCCATTGAGAAAAAGGTTCTTCTACCACTATTGGCCTTAAAGGCATAGTAGCATTTTGTCTTTTCCCGACATAGAACTGACATTCCTTGCAAGACTTAATTATTGAAAATGCATCATTAAAAAGTGTTGGCCAAAAATAACGAGCACATATAATTTTAATTGTTGTGGTTTTTGCAAAAAAATGTCCTCCGGCTGGGTTGTTATGGTACTGGTTTAATATCTTCTTGGCTTGTTCCTCATTAACACATCTTAACAGGATGTCATTAAAATTTCTTTTAAATAGGACACCCTCTAAGCGAACATAATTGTTATTTTGTAGGTGATAGAAATGTCTTTTAAAGGATGGGAGATCAATCGGATACCTCCCCGTCTACATGAAACTTATTCTATCATCAAGCCAACTACTTTGAGAACTTTCTTCGTTTACTAACATAGGTTCTGGAACTTCAAACTCCACCACTAGTTCACTATTTTCAGCAAGATATTCACACAGTCCCTTTCCTTTGACAGTCTTGACAGGTCTAACTTGAATATCATATTCTAGGATCTTAGTGATCCAATTAGCTCTCTTTTCCATGATTTCTCCCTCCATGATATACTCCCGCACATTAGGATGCGATACACATATAATCACCTTATTGTATGATATTAAATGCTGGAATTTCTTAAGTCCCTTAACAATGGCGAAGGCCTATTTTTCTACAAATTTGTATTTCACCTCATATTCCTTTAAAGTTCATGAGTAAAAGGCAATGAGAGACTCCCTTGTATTTTCATCATCCTTCTGCATAAGCATTGTGGAAATACTATTTCCACTGCCAAAAAAATACATAATAAAATCCTTTGACAGGTCTAGATTAACCAACACAGGAGCAGAAGATATAGATCCCTTTATAAGCTTGCAATATTTTTTTGGCCTCCGCCATCCATTTGAAACTTTTGGTATTTCTTCAGCATTAGGGTAATATGCTAAACGATCCCTACAAAATCTGCAATGAAATGGCTAATGAAATTTACTTTACCTAGGAAATACTGCATGCCCTTTTTGTTGACAGGTAACGAGAGTTCCCGAATTGCCTCAACTCTTTCTAGATCAATAGTAATACCTTCCTTAGAGACAACATATCCCAATAGCTTCCCCTTAGGAACTGCACACACACATTTCTTCAGGTTTAAATAAATCCTGAATTCCTGGCATTTTAGGAAAACAAGCTCCAAATGATCAAAGTGATTATCAACAGATTTTGAAAACACGGTCAAATCATCCAAATAAATGAGTATAATCTTGTGGATCAAATACTTAAAGGCAATTTCCATAGCCCTTTGAAAATTAGCTCTAGCATTTGAAACCCCAAAAGGCATTTTAGATATGCATAAGTCCCTCACTTTGTGGTGAACGTTGTCTTGTATTGGTCCTCTTCATTTACTCGAATCTGGTTATAGCCCCAAAAACCATCCAACATTGAAAACATTTCAAATCCAGCAACAATTTACAAAATTACCTCCATTGAAGGCAGGGGGTAATGATCCTTTAAGGATGCTCTATTTAAATCTTGGAAGTCTACACACAGGCGTATATCCCCATTTTTCTTTCGGACTGGTGCTAGGTTTGACACCCAAGTGTTGTGTTTGATCAAGAATACTATTCGAGATGCAATTAACTTATTTAGCTCCTATGACATAAGAGACTCTATATTTAGATTAATAGGTCTCTACCTTTGATAAACCGGTTTTGCCCCTTCTGACAACTCAATTGTATGCTCAATGATTCCTGGATCATACCCCTTAAGATCATCATATGACCAGGTGACTACACTTGGGTATTCCTCATAGAAGTGTCTTACTCCATCTTTATTATTTTGTGACACTTCTTTCCCAACTTTGAGTCTCTTATCTTCCCCGATATGCAAATCGATGTAATCAACTTTGTCGACCACGAGCTTCATCTTATCTCTTATTGCATCATCAGAATCGAATAGGCTTTCCAGAGTGACTAGGCTCCTTAGGAGCTTGTTGGGTTTCAGTTGGATGATTTGATCTTCGTAAGCTTCGGTGATCTTTGGTTGTAGCTGATCGGTGAACTCTCCAGATGACTGGAGGAATGATGCAATATGAGCATCACTATCAAAAACCTGCCAATCGTAATTGTTATTTGGGACAGCGGGTCTTACAATTACTTTCACCGCATGTTTATTTTTTAATAATTAGGAGGTTGGTTCGAACTAATCCCCAATAGTCAGCATCCTGTCAGCTTCAAAATTCATCTCCCTTGGAATAGCTTGAATATTGAATGCCTCAAAGTTGTCAATCAGATCCCAGACCCTATGTCAATAGGATCACATAGGGATATTCTTTGCAGCAAAAGTTCTATGGATTTGGTTGACCACTAGCTCTGAATCTCTGAAGACACTTATCTGCTTTGCACCCATTTGTTCCTCAAAACTTAAACCATGGATGAGACCTTCATATTTAGCTTCATTGTTTGAACATGCAAACTAGAAGTGGTAAGACCTCAAAGTCTTTTCGTCAGACGGGGATATCAAACAAATCCCCACTCCAACTCCTACTCTACATCTGGCTCCATAAAAGTATAATGTCCATATTTCCGAAGATTTCTCACCTTCAGGTTCTTTAGTAACTTTGGGCATGATCTACCCCTCTTCATGTATAACATAGGTTCTGAGGCCAGTTTCATGGTAATTCTTGAAAGTGTCTATATCAATGAACTCTTTCAACAAGCTTTCTTCATCTTCTGTCTGAGAGCTAGTAGCCTCCTCCTCATCAAGAAATTCCACATTGAACCTTTCTTCCTGAGTGATTGAAGTGTGTGCTACTTCAAAATTTAGCAGAGCTTCATCAACAACATGTTCGAAATGCATATTTTTCGATAATAGTTTCATCTTAGCTCCATGCTTGGTCCTCAGAATCAGGTGTGACCAGTCTAGTGCTAGATATCCTCCGACATTCACTATGAACTCCTCGGATAAAAAAATCCCGAATAAAGGAGGAATATCAATGAATACGGTATCTTGGTTTAATGTGATACTACGGCAGCCAAACAAATTCATAGGTAGTCCTTTGATTACCCCAATGCTATCAACCTTATTTCCATCTAGATGCATGAATCCTTTGTTCAGGGGCTCATATTTTAAACCCAAGGCATCAACCACTTGCTTTGGCATGACTATGGTGCTAGCACTAGAGTCAATCATATAGTTATGTAGTAGCTTGTCACCAATAATTAGTGTTAGAAAGAAAGGCTTAGGTTTAGGCTTACTTTCCTTTCCGGACTCGAGCTTCTCCTCCATATGAATTGTTAACACTTTATCCAAGTCCGGCTCGGATACTTTCTCTTCATTAGATTGAGTAGGAACCTTCGCATTCTCTTCTCCTGAAAACACCTTTTGTAGCAGCACCTTCTGCTCCAGAATAGCCAGGACATCTCACAGATAAGCATTGGCAGATGACTTCTTCAATTGTTCCATCACGTTGAATTGTGCTTTCGACTAGTGAGTCATGATCGCTTTCTCTTTAGGTTTTGCGGTTGGTACGTCCCGGAGTTTAGCAACAACAAGAGTGATTGATGGAGCCTTCGCCTTCAGTGGAAGTGGACTTGAAGAGCTAGGAATAAGCATCTTAGACTACAAAGGGATGGGCAATAATCCTGCCACTAGGCTAGGTGTCAGTTGTGATGAAGGAATAGTAGGCAAGGTTGAGAATTCTCTGGTGAATCTATGCTTAGAATGCGTATTGTAGTTAGATTTCACTAGAGGTATTTTATTTGTAGGGATGTCATTCGCAAATGCTGAATCTTCTCCTTCCATCCAAGAAAAGAGATCTGATCTAGAACAATGTATGACTCTTGCTAGATGAACATCCCCTTCATTTCAACGGCGAGGACTGCATTGTCCATTTGTTGAGAGGCATATGGTAGATTTTCGGAAGCAGATGTGCCACCCTAGCTACGTTGATCCGCAATTTGTTGTTGCAAATTTCCCCATGGACAATTTCGCGGCATATGTGCATCGTTGAAAGGAAAAAACTAGGAGTTGGCATCTTCGGCTAAATTGTTATGTCTCGACAGCAACTCCTTATTTGAACTAGGATGGATAGCCTGCATCGACAGGGTTTCCAGAATCATCTGGTTACTTGGCTGAGGTGCGGTATTCCCACGTGACCTATCTTGCCACTGATTTGATTGGTACGAAGGTTTTTTACCTTGGTAGTTTTTGTATGCTAGATTTTGATAGCTGTATTGCTGTCGCTTTAAAGTGGTCAACTTATTAGTCATGGCCCACATTTTTTCTCTTATCTCATTCATCTCAGTGGCCATGGGATTAGGCAAAGGAGCTACCACAAGAGCTATTGTTGAGCCCGCACTTGGAACATTTCCGAGATAGATGTACATAGATTGGGGAGGAGTTGTAGATGCGCTCGTAGAAGGAACTTTGGCCTTTGCAGTGTTGCACTCAGGAAATAATGGCATGATGGATCTCGGTGCTAAATTTCCTACAATGATCAGATTATTTTCTGTAGCAACAACCAAGACATAAGCATCGGGAAGAGTTTCTCCGCCCAGAGCTTGCAACATCATGGAGATATCGGCATTGATCAACTCTAGGTAGAACATAAAAGTGAGACCTAGAGGTGTTCTGCTGCCAACAAGAACTCTCTGCCAGGTCGAATGGAACCTTGCATTTAAATCAGGAAGAGCTTCATGAGGAGCTCACGTTATGTTTTCCAGTTGATGGTATAGTGACGATCTATCATCAACATTGGAGAAACACTCATAAAAAGGGGTTCTAAGCTAGTCCCAAGTAGCAATAGTACTAGCTTGTAAAGTCCTATACCAGTTTAGCACCTTTCCTCTGGAGGAAGTGACCAACAATCTGAGGGCTACATTTTCATTCGATATGCCATGTACTAGACATACGTCTGCTACATCTTGTAGATGTTTCATTGTTGTCTTTGATTCATCCCCATAATATTTAGGGATAGCCTTTAGAGCAGAAATAGGAATGGGGGCCCATCCTACAGAAGGCACAGTTGCTATTAATGGACTGTTAGAGTCCCAAGCTACATAATTCTTGGCAGCCATGGGTATAAGCAGAGATGGCAAAGAAGGAGGAGATAGAGGGGGTAAAGGGCTACCTCGATGGCCTCTTAGGTGCACATAAACTAAAGGTGGTACGAGCAGGCCAGGGACTCTTGTAGTCTGGGACCTAGTTACAAGTTGATGGCTCATACACACAAAAAATCAGGCAAATGTGCTAGTTCGTGGTCCCATCAGGCATGCCACAAAAAGAACTGTTGACGCAAAATTTTGCATGTAGTAGAAGTCTTATGGAAAACTTAGCTATTGGGGAACATTGTGCGCTAGCTAAGTGACCTTCGGGCTTTTATCAAAGCCAACTCTTCGTTCGATGGGGAGAAAAGGGTTAGAAAAATAGTGATAATGCAAAAATTACACTATACGTGATGCACCAAGATCATAGACAAATTTCAACAGAGCATAGTGCAAGATGCAAAGGCTCGAACAACCAAAATGTTGTTAATTAAGTAATTTTTCTCAAATGCATCTATCTCATAAAAATACCCTCTAGTTTACATAATATAACCAAGTAGAACTTTATCTAATACAAATGAGTCAAAGGAACATGATCTATATTCATTGAGCTATACAAAGTTACAGAAAACTAAAGAAAAAGCATTCATACAAAAAGAAGACAACAACATAGATCAATAGTTCTAAAAAATGCTTGGAAATAGAAAGGCCGAGTTAATTTGGCACAGTTCGAAGTCTTTCAAATTAATTGAACTATTACAAAAGGATTTCTTCCCAATGATAGGGATATTTTCAAACTTATTCAACAACCTAAATAAAAGAAACATGGTCATATTTATTGGCCAGTCTACCGCCTGAAGATGCAACAAGAGCAGAGAAAACCATGCAGCAAAGACTGATGACCCAGATCATCTTGAGCCACCACAACAATCATCGACTGGCCAACAGCATGCCAGTGAGGCCATGACATAGAACAAAAAACCATGTAGCATTAGGAGAGAACATGTGGCACTGTAGCAAGAAACTCAGCAGTAGGTGAGTATAAAAATTCCAGCAGCATTTCCAAGGTAATTGGCACAAAAACAATCACCATGTGTCACTTAGATGGAGCCTGGTAGTAAGTTGAAAATATTCTCAGCTGAAAGCTGAGAGAGAGAGCCACATGGGGCACTCTAAGAAAAATAAAGTACAAGGCGGTCCAAACTCAGAAAGCAGCCAGAGTGAGCCACATAGAATGCAGATGGAGACTGCTAAAAAGCGAAGTGAAAGAAAAGTGAAAAGCCTCGCGAGGATGCCACATGGAGTACTCCGAGGGTAGTGAGCATTTGGAAAATAAGGCTCAATGAAAAAGGTAAATATAAAATGCAAAGGATTTGGAAAATTTTGTTGAACAACTATCAATCAGATTCTTCTTATCAAATCCCATCTACACAACTGAAATCACAATCACCTACTCAAAGAATTTTAACGATTTATTTGAAACAAAACAATCAACAAACAAAACAATCTCATGAAATTTGAGATGATAAACTCAAAGACACTTTGTATTATTGAATTTATATAACTAAAAGTGTACAAATATGGAGACAATCTGATGATATTCATGAATGTGCAAACACCTTCATAATTTTATTTGCATAAACTGTTTGTATTTACTCATGAATTCAGAAAATTACAGCTTATAGACTCAAACAATGAGTCAAAATTTACAATTCTCTATCTACGCAACCCAATAAAAAAAATCAGAACCCTTTACAAATGAGATAATAAGAGAAGATATAGAAGGTGAGAAGCAAGCAGGAGAAACCCTAAACTTGATTTGGAAATTCCATCTAGAAGCTTCATTCACTATTGATCAAATTGAAAAGAATATCTCCTCTCCCTTCCTTTGCAACAACAAACTTATTCCCTCAAGACTGCCTCTAGTCATCATTGCCTTGCAACTAAAAATCTACCCATGTGGATAATTTCATCATTTCACCCAGCTAGAAAATATCCTCCTTCCCATGCAAAATTTTGTTTCAACTCTCTTTTAATTGCTGCACATTATTTCACTTCTCCACCAATAGAATTTATCTTTGCATTACAATATTTTATGTGCACTTTATAATGTTGCGGTTCTAATTTTCTCCATATATTAAAGCTTGATAACTTTAATATTTCTGCTCTTTAATTTGTTGCATATAAAAGCTGAGCACATATTGGCCATTTGAATATTATAAAATGAATATTAAATTTATTTTACCCATATCCTCTTACATTCTATTCCCCAACAAAGAGAATGTTTGCTCACAGTGAATATTAAATTCACTTTTCATTGACCTAGGAAAATAAAATATTTAGCCCGTGCTGCACACAACTCAACAAAACTCCTCATACACCTTCACATGCAATTTGAAAATTTATTTGGGTAAACTATTTTAGCACCTCCCTTATTTACTATTTTTATGCACTGTTATTCACTAGACAATAAAATAATTCCTCGACATTTCCTATGTGTTTTACTTCAAATTTTGCCCTCCTTTTAAAATAAGAAAGACAATTTCATGAGAACATTTCAAATTTATGAGGGCCCACCTCATAATTTCTCATCGATTTATAATTTATTTTACTCACAAACTAAAATATTTATCTCACCCCTTAGGATAAAATTAAAATAGGCCCTCATCTTTCATCTATTTGCAAAAAAAATAAAATTAGGCCACCCCATTTGCCTCACACACCTCACACATTTTTTATCACATCAAAAATTATTGTGCAAGGCATGCGAGCAAGGGTTGAGATTGCCATAATATCCTCTTTGCACTATTTTATTCCCACGCTCTGATTCTCATGGGTAATGGCAACCATTTCTTAAGATGATCGAGCCTCCTTCTTCATTCTACCTCATCCATTAATGATGGCATTCTTTTAAAGTTAGCACGGGTTTCCCTCTAGTGGTTGTACCTTTTAGAAAATTCACTTTGTGCATACCCTGCAACATGACACCCTTTAACCTGCTATAGGCCACATGCCTCCTCTCACTAGTCTTCTTCATACTTTGATGGATTTCAATTAACTATTCTAGACACCCACGTCGTGCTTCCCCAATCTTTCTACTGCTCACGCCCTTCACCTGCTCTTCATCTGGCTGCACCCCATACTATTCTAAAGCATTATTTGTACCTATTCCAAATCTCCCATTTTGTGCGTAAGAAAGGATGGGCATCCTTCATGCTTTGTGTGGGCCCCCTTTCGCCTCAAGCCACACCCTCCATCATACATGGTCACGTCCCCTTTCTACGCATTTAATGGATGTCGATGACCTGTTCCAAAGACTAACACAACACCCCATGAGACCACATTAGCTTGGAAATTTGATGTCATCAATGAATACATGCAACTCCCAATTTCAACTCTCCTCAAGCATTTTCATAGCCCCAGCAAGCATTAATTCCTCCATTGGTTGCACCCTTTGATGATTGCATTTTCCTGCTCCAGGTTGTGCCTCTTCATTCTGCTGGAAAGTTGCTAACGCCCGTTCAAAAGACCCATTGTGTGTGTATTGTTAACTTGGTGTGTTCCTCTACTCATGGAATTTACTCCTTTTTGTATGTGTTTTCACATCACAAATCCCACCCTTTGACAAGATACCACCATGTCACATCTATGAATATTTTCATCCAAATGGTTGCTTTGAAAAATATCCAACATCATTGCTATTTTTATTATGAGAATCGATGGACAAACTGTATCTTGGTGCAGTTGTTAAGACATTAATTGTACTTGAAAACAATTCCCATATCTACTGGTGTATGGCTACTCCTACTCCAATGTGTGGAGTCATTCATAGGATCCCTCCAAACCGTGTTCAAATTATGTAACATTCACCTCCAATATTATGTAGTTTTTCAAAACAATTAGCAAGACAAAAAGAATAGTGAATGTATCCCTTGTTGGCTGGAGATGAAAAATCTTTCTGCAAAAGCTCGCATGAGATCTTAATAAATTTGTCAAGCTTTCCTCATATCTGGGTGTTTAAATGTGCTAACATGATATTGAAAAATCAAAGTTTGACTATGCAGAATTTTCTCCTTAAAAAATTTGATGAATCTTTTTCATTCTTAAACATAATCCCCCATTCTAACTTCAACCAATTTCAAATTCAAAACTCATGCTATGGTTACAAAACTATATATGCACCCATTAAAATAGGGAAACCTTATAAAGATTAGCCCATATAAAGATTTCTTTTTCAAAATAGGGAATCCTTAGACCAAAATTAATTCATACTTTGATTTAAGCTCCCTAATGATATCTCATGTAGCAAGAATTTGTCTTTGATGAATGGATTCCAACATTAAAATAAGCCATGAGTAAATAGCACCAAAATAAAATCCTTTTGCAAGCATGCAATGAGGATTTTTGTGGTTCTTCTAAAATAACACCATTTATAAATTGTGCAAGATTTCTAGCTATCTTTCCACCACATTTCTCAGATTGTGTAATAGATGTCGAGTCCCCTTACAGGCCTGACTAATTTTTTTTCATTTTCAAACAAATTTCCACATGAAATAACCTGACACTACTATTTCAATACATGTGAAGTGAAACATGAATTGGATCTTCATCAAAAATTGTTTTCTGACACATTTGGAAAATGTGCAAAACTGGCCAGGTTAGCTCTAGAATTGGCCTTGAAAACTATGCCGATGACCTTTGAGAGACAAAAAAAACTTGCAAGCATGTAGAAATTTTTCTCGAGAATACAATGCAATAAATGGCTCGAAAAAAGGAAACTTGGGGAACCAGATATTAATCGGCAAAGTTGCCTAATTAAACTTTTTTGAAACACCAATTGTTCCATTCCAATTAAAACTCATCCAACTGCCAATTTGTAAAAATAGTGGATCAACTTCTGGCAAGTTTCCATCAAATACATAAGTTCATTTAAGTACCTCGAATGCGTGTGCAAAAGGAATTTTCTTGAATCGTCAATGATCAAAAGTTATTAACTATCAAACTTGACCATTCATAAAGGCTGTCAGGAATGTAGATACAAAACAAAACAAACTACATTTGGTTTTGACTTGTTAAAAATAACAAATCAGATCATGGGAAGCTGAAAAATGACACACACATTCACATATATCAATTGAATATGTCTACAATTGGGTTTTGCACGAAAGTCAACAAGCTTTAAATTAAAAGCCTCCAAAGTGGGTCCCCTAAGCAGATTCTTCAGGTGCACTTCTAAAAGTGCAGAAGCAAAATTTAATAGGCATCTCAAATTTTGTAAATTTAAGAATGCCATCAGTGGCTCCGACTGGGGATGTATGCCCCTTGTGGGTATATCAAGATTCTAGATCTCCTGAGAGTAGACCAAAAGCTGAGTCCATCAGGTGTCCTCAAACTGCTCCTTTATTTATTCTTTCTTTTTCAAATTCACCTAGTGACCCTAGGTCACCAAATGAAAAATGGGAATCAACTTCTACCTCTATTAAACATAATTCAATAAAAAGAGCTGATCTCCCTCAAATTATTCTTGCCTCTATCAAATCACAACAACACTAGTAACTGCATCTTTGCAAACAACAATACCAAAATGCCCTTGTGCAAACGTGAACTTGCGCTCTGTCTATCTTTGTTATCAAGTGTCAACAAAATCAGATATGTAACATCACTATCACTTTCTTCATTCTCTAATTTTGCATTAAGTGGAAGTATTTGAAAATGGGGATCAAGACCATATGAAAGCATAATTTGATCACAACCATCTACCTAATTGAACATGTCGGTATCTCCTAATAGACAATCACATGCAATATCATCAACATGTTCATAACCACAATGCATCTGAAAGTCAAACATACTTTCAAAATGTTTAGTATCATGTGGAAATAATTGATTATTTTCATCATTTAAATCATTCTCAAGCTGAAAATAGCTTGCTTCAATTTTTTTCACATTGACACATTCTATGAGAACCTCTCCCAACTAACAAAAATAGCACTCACATTTTGCCTTGTGGTTGGAACTGTTAAAATCAAACTGAATTCTAGTTTGTATATCAAAATTAAAACTATCACAAGAACTTACCAAAAGATCTTGTTCATAATGCAAACCATCTCCAAGTGTATGCAGGTATGTGTAGGATCATGATGGGCCAAAAAGTGGCAATGAGAAAAAATCATGTTTTAGATCGGCTCAAAAACACGGAAATGCTGAGTTGACTTTTCTAGGTTCAGGTGTCAATACATTTACTCGAACCAAAAACACAACCTAGTTTCCAAAAATCGGATATCCGATCCAAATCGGATATCTGATTTTTCAAAACTTTATATAAAAAAAATAGTCGACAGTTTAACTTCATTTCTCACAATTTCATGCGGGTGCAAAAGGAAAAACCCAAATCCGATAACCGCTTTAATGAGATATTCAATTTCAAAGCTATGTATTTGGTTTTTTCAATCTTGTAATCAAATTTTCAAGTAGATTCTCTTAAGTTTAAGTAGGTTTTATCAAAAAAAATTTAAAAATAGGGTTTTCTATTGATTTTTTATTAAAACTCAATGTTTTGAAATGGATCTTGATTAAAAATTAATTTTGTTGATGTATTTTTATCAAAATAAGAGTTTTTTATTGATTTTTTATGAAAAAGTAACATTCTTTTTGGATTTTTATTAAAAACTAGGGTTTTTTTACAATAATTTCATTTATATTGTGTAAATTCAATTAGTTTAATTAGTTTTTAACTTTAATAAGGTATTATGGCTGCGAATGAAAATCCACAAATGCCAAATGCTCCACCACCTCTGCAACCACCAATTGAAGACTTAATTGGTGAAAATTTTGGGCAATTGAGGGGCATTTGTGAAATTTATCAGACAATGCCTCGATTGAGAGATATGACAAAAACATTGAGGGAAATTATTAAAAATATAGAAACCCTCTCCACCCAGCATAATTCTTTTTATTATTGGTAAGTTCCTATTACCAATAATCATATGCTAACTTGGATCAATTTTATGTTTTTGGTCACATATATAGTGTAGACATGGAAAATGTACAAGTTCGTTTTGGCACACTTGATCCCGATTACTAACAATGTTTCCTCTTAAATCAAATTCTCAGCATTTCATCACTTTCTATCATTTAATTCAATACTCATTGGATTAAGTCTATCACCTCCTTTGATTAAATTAATCAATTTAATTTAATTAACCTTACATTGCTATTTAATTAAATAAATAATTTTAGTTGATTAAAATCTCTAAAGTCCTCTTATTAAATTAAATAAACTAAACCTTATTTGCTTTAATCTAACACTTTCCTTCTTTATTAAATAAATCAAATCATTTATTTAATAAATCATTTCCTATCAATTTCTGACTTAAATCAATTCATAAATCTAAGTCTAAATTGTCAGATCACCTAATCTCCATTAAATTAATCAAAACATTGATTAAGTTAATCTTTCTCACTAAAATTCTCTAGAGAATACAAGTTTCACAATAAATCAATTACTTTGATTTATTAATTCCTCTATTTTCTCTCACAAAGCATCAAAAGGGAATATTCCTTATTTAAATTCAAAAAGGCCAAGTGGACTTGGTCCTTCCAACAAGGCATTCAATGCCTCTTACATGTCCTTGGCCTTGACCCAAGTGACATTAACTTCATTTCCTTTCCCTCTTCAACATGTCATTTCTCAAATTTGAAATGCCACCTAAATGCATTTATTGGCACATTGGCCAAAACTTGCACATTCCTCATCCAATCACATTTGGACAAGTGGCACAATGCCATTGGACTCTCTTTTGTCCCACATTGCTTATTTCCACATCTCTTTCAAGATTTGAATCTATAAATTGGAGACTCTTCTCCTCAATCTTCATCCACAACTCACATGCAAAGTTACTCTCTTCAATTGAGAACTAGTTTTGCTCATTGCACAAGATATGCACAGCTGGATTTATCCAAGTGGGAACCCAACAAGATATTGCTTCATCATCCTAGGAGTGTAAAAGTGCTTGGGAAGAACACATTGCTTGATCTTTGAAAACATTTGAAAAATGAACATACACAAAAACCTTAAAATTTCAAACACCTTGTGGGAAACAAATACCTATTGACGAACTTGGACACTCTTGCTTTCCCTAGGAATTATTTTCCTAGAGGTTTCTAAGTGCACAAGTTCTACTATCATTTGTTTTCGATAAGGATAAACATAAGGAAATTTTGCCCTATTTTGCTCGATTTCCACACAAAGGACCTTGTGGGATGAGAAAAAAAATGTGACACTAGACATATAGTTTGGAACCTAAGAAAGCAAGTGTCTTCGATAAAAATAACTTCATTTAACCAAGATAAAGAGACAAATTGAATAACACATGTGTTGTTTCCAATGATTTCCCACAAGATTAAAATCCCAAAGCCAAAGTTCAAGAAAGTGAGTCTAAAAATCCATGAGCAACACCTTGAGATGCTCCTTGAAGTAAGGGAGAGACTTGTATACAATTTCTACAAAAAGGCCTCAAGGAACAATCCCACACTGTATGCATTTTATTGTCAACAAAATCCTGAACTTTTTCAAAGGTTTGCATTTCTCCCATAGGAAGTCTAGCATGTTCTTCAATACCGAGGTTTTGTAGAGAGATTCACATCTTGGTTAAGGTTCAAGATCAAAGTTGTCATTCTCATCCATTCACAAACCTTTTGAGAACTCTAGAATCAATCATCATGCTAAACTTAGAGGGCTAAATCAACATCATCATACCTTGGCTTAACACACTTAGCCAACATAGTCTCAACCATTGGACAAATTTTCTTTGAGATAACACAACTTCTTAAAGTCTATTAGTTCTCAAAAGCATTGGCATAACACACCTTGTCAATTCATCCATTTGTGCAAGTTCCCTTAGGATAACACAACTTCCTAGGGAAAACAACTTCACAAACAATCTTGTTTGACTTAACGCATCTAGTCAAATTATCACAGTCAATCAAATCAAAAGCCCTTACAAGTTTAGCACATACCTTCAAAAAGTTCTTCAAAAAGGTTTCACTCACTCATCCCATTCATTTTAACCCATCACCATTATCACCATCTTTGATCTTTTAGCTTCCCTAGTTCTTCTCTTTTGGACCTAAAGGATTAGGATCGAACAAATCCCTATTTTTTATGGTCCAAACAAGATCTCAATACAAGAAGGACATGGATAATATCAGAGAAATATCAGCTTCTATGGACATGAGTCATTTAAACATCGAAGTGAACCTAGTGGGATCAAGCAATCCCCCAAGCAACTCTCCCTTATCATCACAAAATCCTCAAGAGGAGAGTCATCAAGAGGACAACACAAATGAAGACATGGGGATGACACCAAATGAAATCATGGAAATGGTTCAAAATCCAAAGAACCACAAAATTGTTAGTGCTATGTTCAAATACCTAAATACGATAGCAAGAGGAAGGGTCATGCCCCCTCTCGACCTTAACACAAGCACTAGTACAGATGCATCCCCATTGTCCAACATCAACCAAGAAGTACCTTGCACCACATCAGTCATCACACCAACCTCCCCGAATGTGAACAAGGGGAGTGCCATGTTCCAAGAATTGCAAAAACACCGCCTTGTGGCTAATAAAGAAGCAATCATCACCCCCACACCGGCTACATGCATTCCCAAAAACCCATCTCACCCATACGTCCCACTCACCTTTCATAACCATGTTGGCTCATCTTCATTCCATGCAACACCCGCTGGTCAATTAGACACACAAGTTTCTTTACCACTTGAAGAAGGCAACTTGTTTGAAGAAATTGACGTTGCAAACCCTTTCTTCCAAAGCAACATTCCACCTCTCCCCCCATTTCCATTTGCCACTACATCACCCCTTGGATTGGGCTTTCCTCCTATCAACGTCAACGGTTTCTTAGAACCTAGCAATCGAAACATCACGCCCAATTCCATCTTCTTGCCCACATCATCACAACAGTAAGTGGTAACCATACAAGCTGCCCCCACGATTGGTCCTCAAGTATCCCAAAGCATACCATCTCAAGGACCAATCATTTCAACCACCCCCCCCACAACCCAAATCTTGATCATCACCACGATCCCTCCATTTACCACAATGGTTGGTACAATTCCCATCCCACCACCAATCCCACCAAAAGCCAATACGACAAACTCATTCACCACGCTGATCCAAACACTCCAAAAAGCCAACCAACAAAGAGTACTCCAAGCGCAAGCTCAAGCTCAAGCCCAAGCACAAGCGCAAGCTCAAGCTCAAGCTCAAGCTCAAGCACAAGCACAAGCGCAAGCCCAAGCGGAAGCATAAGCACAAGCTTAAGCACAAGCTCAAGCTCAGTACCAAGCACAATTGCAAGTGATCCATTTGCAAGCCTACCAACAAGCCCTGCAAGAATTTCAAGCACAACAACAAGCTAAACAACAAGCCTTGTTGGCCCAACAGTAGCTCGACCAATAATAAGCTTTGTTGGCACAACAATAGCTAGACCAACAACAAGCTTTACTATCCCAAGAGCAGATTGACCAACAACAAGCTTCATGGGAACAATAGTAGATGGACCAACAACAAGCATTGTTGGAACAACAAGCACAACAAGATCAGCAACAAGCATTGTTGGAACAACAAGCACAACAAGATCAGCAACAAGCATTGTTGAAACAAATGCAGACATACCACCAAGCCTTGAATGCACAACCAAGCTTGCAGCAAACACCCACTAGTACTCTCCTCACCCATCAAACACCTCGAACACCTCATAACTCATTCATCCCACCCCCTGATCTGAGCAATGATGTCGCAACACAAATCAAACTGCATTCACAGCAGGTGTTGGACTTGCAAGCATGAAAAACCACAAGGACACTAGGCAACTTGTGCCCTTATCTGTTCGATAGAAGTCTCACCATGGTACTGTTCCCAAAGGGATTCAAGATCCCCAAATTTGATAAATACAATGGAATGAGCAACCCTGAAAACCATGTCAGGGAATTTCAGGTGCACTGCATGGAAGTCGCATATGATGACACGTATCTAATGTGACTCTTCCCCCGAAGCCTGATTGGTCCAGCTATGGAATGGTTTTCTCGCTTACCCACGGGCATTAAAACATTCGAGGAAATAGTGGAGGATTTCCTAAAAAATTACGCTTTCAATATGGGTGCGGATGTCAGTTTAGAAGAACTATCTGCACTCAAACAAGAAAAAAAAGAGTTATTCGTATCCTTCTTGCAAAGATGGCGATCCAAGGCCAATCAGAGCAAGTGGACTATGCCAGAAGAACAACAAGTCTGTACCATCATAGCGAATCTCAATAAAAACTTGGCGTTTTACTTGAAAATGTAGTGCATCACATCATACGATCAACTGATTCCAAAGGCGCTCAACATTGAAAGAGCCCTTACAGCGCGAGAAGGCACACCAACATTCACTCCACTACAAGATAACCACCTGTCTAAAAACTACAATGATAAACCTCGAGCATGGTCGAGGAACAAAAATATCACAAACGACGACGTGTTTGATGCTAAGGTAGTCATCAGTGCTCCTAAGCAAAATACCCAAAACCATCATCAACCGCAAAATCATAATCACAACAATGTGTAGACTAATGCGGTAGTAGCACAGTCACAACCACCTTCCACCAACCAAGTCAACAATGTGGGTAATCAAGGAGGACCACCTCCCCGCAACAAGTTTCCCCCCAAGAGCAAGTTCATAGCCCTTGGCGAATCGATTGAGTCTATAATGAAGAAGTTGGTCAAAGAGAATCTAATCAAGATCTCTAACTCTGAACAATACATGGAGCTCATGACCAAACCACCATGGTATAATGAGAATCTCCTTTGTAACTTTCAAAAAGTCAAAGGACACACCACCACCAATTGCATGAGACTCAAGAATATCATCCAAGACCTCATTGAGGACAAAGTCATCAACATCGAACAGCCAACTGGAAACCAAGACCTGAAAATCTAGACGAATCCGATGCCGAACCATAACCAAGGAAATAATAAAGGCAAACAAAAGTATGCTAGTGCGAATCTAGTATATGAGGAGATCATGGGATGTGTTGACGAAATGGTCACTGTTATAAATATCAAGGGAGCCAACAATGACTGTGGAGTCACCACACGAGGCAAAAAAGTTACCATCATCGGGGCACCTACTAAGACCCCCATTGCCAATATAAAGGCCATCCCCTATGATTACAATGTTATTGACCAATTGAAAAGAACACCCACCCAAATCTCCATCATGGAATTGCTAAAAATCTCCGCTGCCCATAGATAGATCCTTGATGAAGCACTAGATGCATCTACCATTGCTGCCACCCTTGATACAGAGCAATTTCAGGCTATGGTGGGTAACATCGTTACCTAAAACCTCATTACATTTTCGAATCAATATATCCCTCTGTAGCCATCTCATAACTGAGAACTCCACCTCCAAGTGCTAATCCATAAAAAGAAAGTCAAACGAGTCTTGGTAGATGGTGGTGCAGGTCTTAATATTTGTTCGCTAAAGCTTATAAAGAAATTGGGATTCGCGGAGGATTCCATCAATAAGAACAAAAGCATCACAATAAGAGCGTATGATGACCAAGAAAGAGTGTCTCAAGGCACTATCAAGATCCCCATCTAAGTGGGGACGAGAACTATGGAAACCACCTGTCAAGTCCTCGACCTTGACCTGCCATACAACATCCTCCTGGGATGCCCATGGATACATGGAATGATGGCAATAGCCTCAACCTATCACTAGTGCATTAAGTTCTCATATCAAAATGAAGAGGTTACTATACATGGGGATCTCGAACCTTTCTCCTATTGCAAAAACTTGGAAGCCAAGTTTTACAAGATCCCTCAAGTACCCAAGAATGATGAAGGACCATCTACTTCATACATAGACCCAGCTAATCTCGCCTCCACTTCTGCGATAGAGCCACCCACCATCCCCGACATATCCGAGATCAAGAACATGATACAGGACAATGGATGCGGTGATTATAGAATGAAGAGAAATGCTTTTGTTGTAGGAGAGGTACCACAATCTCCTAGATCACATGGGCAACCACAATTGACTCAAACACCTGTCCGCACTAGAACAGAACCCTCTGGATTCCACAGTTGGGGGGATCTCAGTCAAGAAAATGTGGACGAGGAGGACATCACAAACACTCTGTACCAAGATGAAAGACCCACTCCCACCCTACCCATGGAGGAAACAAATAGAGGGTTACAAATGATGTTCGGCATGGGCTATAACAGGAATGAAAGCCTAGGAAGAAACAGTGATGGATGGCTAGAGCCCATCATTGTGGAAAGAAGAATGTGAAACCTTTGCCTCAGTTATACTCCTCCGAGTATAACTGTACATGGCAAAAGTACTCCCAGAAGAGAAGTCCGGCCCTCTCCTCAGGTAACAACAACCATTCCTAGACCACCCATTTGCCTAGGGATCCCACTCGACAATTACACCTTTGACGTCACTGACGTCTGTGCCAGTAGTGACGATGAGGATACCATAGTAAGTCTCCCTAGGCTTTTGAAGGATTCCACTTTGCTCATGATTAGTGCAACACCCGCTGAGCCAATCCAATGAACCCACCAAATCCACTTAGTGTACCCCCAACTCATCGATCATGACCAACTAGGACCACCAATTCTAGACTCATTCAAAAATGATGAGGCTCTCTAGGAATTCATGGGACTAAGGGATACAGTTCTATGTGGAGATCATAAGGCTGGATTCAACATCACACTAAACACACAAGCATACTATGGGGAGACAATTGAGTCCTTCAGTTGCAAAAGAAAAATATCGAGAATAAGCTCAGAGTTATTGAGTAAAAACCACATTGTGGCACTCTCTAACCATAAAATAGTAAAAATAAACGATGCATCCGATGGTGAAAACCTCTCTGAGGCACCAGAGGATAAAGGATTCAATCTCCCCCTACTACTCTATATCAGGAGAAGTCAACAGTGTTGGCAGAACAGTGCAACCCTGTCAACCTGGCAACAAAAACAGAGCTGCAAATCACATTCTACGCCCAAACACTTCAAATAGAGGAACAAGGCAGCATTCCTAAAGGAAAGAAAGGTAAATTTTGCGTGGACATATGTAGACATGCCAGGTCTGGACCCTAAAGTAGTAGTTCATCATTTGGTTGTTTACCGAGAAGCAAAACTAATCAGACAAAAGCTAAGGAAGATGCACCCACAAATAGCCTTGCTCGTAAATATTGAGCTGCAGAAACTTCTAGATGTTGACTTCATACGCCCGATCAACTATCTAGAATGGGTATCAAATCTCATACCTGTCTCAAAATCGAAAGGACGCATCCGCATCTGCACTGATTTTAGAGACCTAAACAAAGCATGTCCCAAGGATGACTTTCCACCACCCAACATTGACATGATAGTGGATATGACGACCAGACATGAGATGCTATCCCTAATGGATGGCTTCTCGGGGTACAATCAGATAATGATAGCAAAAGAAGACCAACACAACACAACATTCACATGTCCTTGGGGCACCTACTACTGGAACGTAATGCCATTTGGGTTGAAAAATGCAGGAGCTACATACCAAAGAGCCATGACATTAATCTTCCATGACATGATCCATAAAATAGTTGAAGATTATGTGGATGACATACTAGCTAAATCAAAGAAGAGACAAGACCATGTAGCAACTCTAAGTGCTATCTTTGACAGGCTCGAACAATATAAGGTTAGACTCAACCCAAAGAAGTGTGTCTTCAGGGTACAATCGGGAAAGCTGCTAGGATACATAGTTTCAATGAGAGGAATAGAGGTGGACCCTACAAAGGTAAAAGAAATCATTCAAATAGAAGCGTCAAGAATGTTAAAACAACTAAGAGGATTGCAAGGTAGACTCCAGTCCATCCAGAGATTCATAGCACAACTGGCAAATAAGTAGATTGCCTATACACACCTACTTCACAAGGGAGTAGCTTTCAGATGGGATGACAAATGCGAGCAAGCATTCAATAAAATAAAAGAATATCTACTTACACCACCTGTGTTAATGCCACCAATTGTCAGGAAACCGTTAATCCTATACATCTCAACAACAACAGCCGCCCTGGGGGCCCTTTTGGCCCAACATGATGAAAAGGGAACCGAGAAGGCTATCTACTACATTAGCAGAACAATGGTGGGACACAAGCTCAATTACATGTCAATAGAAAAAGCTTGCCTAGAACTAGTATTTGCAACTCAAAAATTTAGACACTGCATGCTAGCTCACCAAATCAAGTTGATTCCCAAGATAGACCCTCTAAAATACCTACTGTCAAAAGCAACACTTATAGGTAGAATGGCTAAGTGGGTAATGATATTGTTTGAACATGATATCGATTATGTGGAACAAAAATCCATAAAAGGACAAGTCATTGTGGATCAGTTGGTAGAAGCGCCCCTCTACACAGATAACCCACTCATATCAGAATTCCCAGATGATTCCCTTTTTAACCTTGGTGCAGCAGACCACTGGAAATTATACTTTGATGACTCCCACACACAACATGGATCAGGAGCTGGTGTGTTCTTCATCACACCACAAGGAGACTACATACCTAGATCATACAAGCTGGCATTCCCCTATACCAACAATATAGCAAAATATGAGGCCTTAATCATAGGCCTCAAGATTGCAACACAATGGTGAATCATGGTGCTAAAAGTCTATGGGCACTCACAATTTATCATCAACCAAGTCAACGGTGAATACAAAATGAAGGATGATAAGCTCGCACCATACAAAAAGGTGGTTGAAAGCCTAAAAGAATCATTCATTGACATCACCTTTGAGCAGATACCAAGGACAAACAACAAAGCAACCAATGCAATGGCGATAATTGGATCCTTACAAGACATCCCTCGCAATGTCTCAAAACATGAATTCCTTGTAGAGCAGCTTCTCGTACCCACATTCGAGGTACCAGAGTCAGAATACACGTGTGAACTCATTAGTCCCGGTGATCTTTGGTATCATGATATATACACCTACCTAAAGTTAGGAATCCTCCCCACTGACATCACCCCAAACTTAAAACGCACGTTTGTCAAAAGGTCTTCACGATTCGTCATCCTAGGAGAAACCCTCTTCCAAGGAAGTATTGATGGAACCTTGCTACATTGTTTAAAACCTAAGGAGGCTATGACTGCTCTAACTGAGGTACACAATGGCATGTGTGGGTCACACTCGAGTGGTAGGACCTTGGCTAAAAAGTTGCTGAGAACCGGGTACTACTAGCCAACAATGGAGAGAGAGGCGCATAACTTTGTTAGAAAATGCCTGCAATGCCAACAGTGTGGAGACCTTATTCATGCACCAGCTCAAGAACTACATCCCATTGTTACACCTTGGCCCTTTTTGTAGTGGGGGCTCGATCTCATCAAAAAAATCTCACCCACCTCATCCAATGGCCATAAGTTCATCATCACTGCCACCGAATATTTCACAAAGTGGGTCGAAGCCATTCCCATGACCTACATCACGAGGAAACAAATATCTAAGTTCATCCTGAACTACCTCATTTGTTGATACGGTGTTCCCCAATCCATTATCTCTGATAATGGGACACCTTTCAAGAATCAAGATGTCTGTGATTTATGTGAAAAATTCAAAATCCAACACCGCTTTTCCACTCCATACTATCCACAAGGCAATGGCCAAGCAGAAGCTATGAATAAAACCATTTTGAAAGTCCTCACGAAAACAGTCAATGACTCTGGTCGTGACTGGCATCTATAGCTAAATCTTTCCTTATGGGCCTACCGCACCAGCATCCGCACGCCAACAGGTGCCACCCCATTCTCCCTGCTCTACGGATCAGAAGTCATCCTCCCTATTGAGATTGAGCTCCTGTCACTTAGAATATCACTGCAAAACCTCATCACGTATGAGGAATACAGGGTCACAAGACTCAATGAGCTGGAATTACTAGATGAAAGGCACATAGATGCCCTTAATCACCTACAAGTGTACCAAAATCGCCTAAAAAGGATCTACAAGAAGAAGATCAGATAACACACTTTCCAAGTTGGTGACCTCGTGCTGAAAAAAAACCAAAAGAATGTGCCAAATCTGGATACAAAGGGAAAGTTCGAGCCCAACTGGCTGGGACCCTTTATCATCACTGAAAATTACAAATCGGAGGCATATCAGTTATCAACACCGGAAGGCGAGCCCCTGCAGGAGCCCATGAATAGTTCACACCTCAAAAAAATTTATGCCTAAATCTTGCAAGGTATAGAACCAGAAAATACAAAAACAATCAGAAAAAGTTCTAAAAAAATGGTTACCTTGATGAAAACTTGGCAAACAAGCATCTTGGCGACAACAAAAAAATCAAAAAATAATAAAGAGAAAAAATTCGTCCTTCAGTGAAAACCAATTCGGTGGCGCTTTGGGCAAGTACCTTGGTGAAAACCTGGAAAATAGGCACCAAGTGTAAATAAAGCCTCCCCCATCTACCAAGATCTGCACGACTCAGTCCATCACATCTCAAAACACCCATCCACCCATCCACTCATCCGCTCACATCCATACCATAGCCTGCGTTGGTGTCTGTACCATATTCCACCATTGTACTACTTGGCATATTCCTAAGGTCAGTTTGTCCTACCTTTATCGAAGTAGTCTATTGTAAACACTGGGGGCATGCCCTTGAAATTAGCATGGCGTCGGATTAGTGTATATCTTTTGTGCTCTTTCCAAAATCATCAGAAAATCCAAAAGCATCCAAATCATCAAAAATCCAAAAACATGTCGAAATATCAAAAAATCTTCAAAAATTTCATCATTTAGTCTTGTCAGTCTTTCACCTTGTCGAACTATGTCATCTCTGAGCTTGAACGTAGGAAAGGTTGATCTTTGATCATCCCTCGAGATAGTTAGGGTCAATCCTTAGGCGTTCGTTGCATTGGAAATTTTTTTTCCCATCTAGTCTACATCTTAAGTCAGTCCTTTAAGCAATAAAAAGGGGGCCAATCTATTTGTCCATCCATCTTATCATCGACTCAGTCCATCATTTGTCGAACTACGTGGTCTTTGTGTATATAATGTAGGCAAAGCTCATCTATGGATCAGCTCCCGAGACCCCTAGGATAGGTCTTTAAGTTAGTCTATTCGTCTTAAATCTCAAAAATTCCAAAAATAGCCTCAAAATATCTGAAAATCCAAAATGGTGCATCCATTTCATCTCACTTTCACCCGTGATTTATCACCATTCCTAATAAAGCATCGTCGCTTTCACCCTTTGATGAGTCAGTCAGAAGCAAGTTTAGCAGGTTCCAAAGTGAACACCTAATCATCAAAGTCTCAAGTCTAAGTCAGTAAGTAAGCAAGTTGGTCACCTCGAAGTATCAATAGCTTATCACCCAATCGGTCCCATCAAACCCTGATCACTACATGTCCTAGGATGAAGCTTTCCTGCGATGGACATAAGCATCAGGTAACCCTCACAGTAGTTAGTCTTGGCTAGCGGTATGAAGAACATTAGCTTGTTTGTTTACTCTATTTTGGTCTCTTTTGACTTATCTTATTTTGCGCTCATTCCAAGGACCTCCCGATGATGCCTAAACAAAACAGGTTTAGAGAGAAAGGAATGGGGCAATGATCATTATCTTTTATTTGCTACGCTTGTGGGATACACTTGTAAAATAACTTAGTTATGCATGTTTTGTTTGGTTTGTAGGGAAGATATTTTAAGTATCTTGTTGACCACATAGGAAAGCTTGCTTTTCTATGTTTTGGTCCGAGATATTTAGAATGTCTGAACTACATCCTGAATAAAGTATGTATGCTAAGTGTGAACAAGAATACTCCTATTTGATTTTCAATTCAAAATTCCATCACACTAAGTACCACGCTATCCTAGTCCTTAATACCTTGATGCATCGTACCTATGTGTGTTATCAAACATAATGCAATTGACCCTTTGAGAATCTCAATTCCTATATGCAAATGTAAATCACCATCATCATCCTAACTAATTCATTAATTCCACATTTCTTCTACCTTCTTTCCATACTAACATGGTATTATAACAGTAATCAAAACATCGCCCATGCATACATCCTGCATCGACTAGATCATCCGCATCAGAAGAGCATTGCATCATATCAATATCTTAAGTTATGAGGAATAATATAAATTTGTTATTCTAAGAATCTTAAAGACATCATTACATCATTACCATTTGCATCCATTACCATCATTAATATGCATTACATCATTAAAAAATGGAAAATACAAAAAGAAATGCATTCATTACATACACTGCATAAAGCATAAGGATAGAAACATCTCATAACATCACATATTTGCATCCGCATATTATACATGGACATCATAAAAGGGTGAATCACCTCATATACATCATCAAAAATACTGTTATAATACAAATTAGATCAGGTGTACATCAAGTACATAGTACAATAAGGCCAAAATACTACAGCCTGTATATCAAAAATGAAGCAAAACTGTAAGTGATCAAAAGGCGGGTGGGCCCTGCTGTCTGCTGCCCTCCCCATCCTGCCTCTCACCATGTGCCTCTGTGGGTCGCCTCCCTGTCTGCTGGGAAAATTTTGGCACTCTGCGGTCTGGTGGTACGACATGTTGGTAATGATGTCGATAGTACTTGGCCTCTCTGATGGCATCCCTATAATCTCGGATATCAATCGATCAGCCCCGGGATGTGGAAGCAACACTCTCCAACTATCGTCATTGACCCACCTCCTGATCCCTCTCGGATCGTGCCTGATCTCTCTCTGCTATCAATGTGGTAACCCGCTGTCAGGCCTCATCCCACTCAGCTATCAAAACCTACACCTGTCCCTATAACTGTTGAATCAGTATATCGCGAGCATCTAGCTGGCCCGCTGGCTGTCCTGCTGGCTGTCTTGCAAGTGGTACTACCGGCTGTTGTTGTGCTGGCACATGCAGATGCCCATCCTACCCTATTGCATGTTGTGCGGGATCCCTCGGAGGTGACTGTTGAGGAGGTGGTACACCTCCCCGACCCTTGCCTGTTGACCTACCCCTCGGCCTGCGACGAGGAAGCACTGTCCCCGAAACTGTCAATCTCACTAGCGGCCTGAACCATACCCTGTATGCGGGGGTTACCCCTGCATCTGCTGGCCCCTGATCTTATGCCCAAGGTCGAGCCACCAACTTCCTGAAAGAGGTCACCACCTCATCTACTGGAATGGGCTCTCCCCATGCTGTCTCCTTTGCCGTACATGCAAAGATAGTTGTGTACTAAGCATCAGGTACATCCTGCACCTCCCTAACCTGTTTGACCACTCTATCTGGAAGGTATCTCTCTATCGGTGTATGCTCTTGACCCTGCATAAGTCTGTCCTAACGGGCAAAGAAAAGCTGCTCTATATTGTCCATCCATGGGCCAATACCCATATACGACCTCCAGATAAAAATTGCCATCTCATCGAGAACCCGGTGCCAGTGAGCTATGTCATCTGTACCCATGTGGGTGAAGCGAATCGTCGCTTGACCATACCACCACGCCAAAGGCTCATCAATATCTAAGGCAACCGGTGTCACAAATGGGCGAAGTACTAGAATCCGCTTGAAACCCCAAATGTGAAGAAGAGTCAAGCCAGCCCCAAGAGCCCGACCCTCCAGATAAGCAAACTCATGTAAATCTCTGTATAGAGAGGCCAGCAGGACTGGACCCTAGGCATAATGCACCTAGCGGGTGTATATCTGCTGCCAAGCTAGTCCCCAACCCGGACTAAAGTATCGGCCTTGCCAATCAGGAGCTACAAGGCCAAAAATAATGGCAGCTAGAATAAGGCTATAAGTAGGGGCTATACCCCGGTATCCCTCCACGTTTATCTGACCATCGCAGAGCATGAGCTCGCTCACACCCATAACACCAAAGTAGGCATCCCTCCCCTCCTCCAGATCGTAAATCACATGCTCTCTTTGAATAGGTAGCCACAGGATGTGCCAAACATCCTCGAGAGTGACAGTAGCCTCACCTGTAGGAAGATGAAAGGATGAAGTCTCACTGTGCCATCACTCGGCCAAGGCATGGATCATACCTAGATGTGCTCGCACAGGGGGGACGTAGGCAACAAACCACAAACCAAGCATCCCAAGTTGCTCCTAAAGATATATATGCATATCGGATAAATGCTCGAGTATCGGGCGTCAATGCTCCCTCGAATGAATAACCTCAGGTGTCTCTTGCAAAAGGAAAGTACTGCATCAGCTCCCCTGAAAAAATTTTGGTGTCTGTTGTCATCTTTCGCTTTTGAAACAGCAAAAGTGGTGTTGTTTGCAAAAGTGGGGCACTTTGGAAGTCTCTAAACTGCGTCACGCGGCGGAGTTAGATAGCAAAAAATTTGCAAAGTGCACCGCGCGGTGGACTTAGATAGCTCGTAGCCCGTGCGGCGCTGTTTGAGCAGGTGGCCAACTTAAGAAATTGAAATTCCTTAGTTTCTAAACTTTGCCACGTGGTGCTCAATGCACACGCGGCCCTATATAGGACCGCGCAAGCCAATTTCGAGAGCTTCTGCGGTGCAATATCACACCGCGCCGACTCGACCACACGAAAACCCTATTAAATGGGTGAAAAGCGAGAAAATAAAAAGTGGGATAGGGGTACATACCACGGGTCCTGCGGCAACTGGTCACTGAAATACTCATACCCACTCTGAAACATGCAGGGGAAGCTCTTGTTGCGCCATGATGTCTAGAACTCAGAGCTCAAGTGTCAATTTCTTCAAAGGTAGGAGTGCAAATGTTTTGAAAATGACTCCTTAAGGTCTATTTAAGCTTGAAAATTAGGGCTCCTTTTGACCTAATTTGACTTTTCGGAGGGGTTTTTTGCCCTGATCTCGTTTTCACCAAACTGAAGATCATTCTTCATCCCTTCTGACATTTTAATGCATTTTTCGGGCATTCTAGGGCATTTCTAGCCTATCGGACACCTTGTTACCTTTTTTCGCGAAATCATCCAAAAATTCAAAATTTTCATCAGATCTCTCGAGGGGGCAATATCCAGCAGTATCCTTTTGTTCAGGCAACAGTGGGGCATCTAAAAAAATTCAAGAAAATCTGGACCTTTGATCACAGCAGTTTATTCTTTAAATCAATGCAACAAGTACATTGCTTCAAAGAGGGGCAAAATGTAGACATGGAAAATGTACAATTTCGTTTTGGCACACCTGATCCCGATTACTAACAATTTTTCCTCTTAAATCAAATTCCTAGCATTTCATCACTTTCTATCCTTCAATTCAATACTTATTGGATTAAGTCTATCACCTCCTTTGATTAAATTAATCAATTTAATTTAATTAACCTTACATTGCTATTTAATTAAATAAATCATTTTATTTGATTAAAATCTCTAAAGTCCTCTTATTAAATTAAATAAATTAAACCTTATTTGATTTAATCTAACACATTCCTCCTTTATTAAATAAATCAAATCATTTATTTAATAAATCATTTCCTCTCAATTTCTGACTTAAATCAATTCATAAATCTAAGTCTAAATTGTCACATCACCTAATTCTCCATTAAATTAATCAAAAAATTGATTAAGTTAATATTTCTCACTAAAATTCTCTAGAGAATGCAAGTTGCACAATAAATCAATTACTTTGATTTAATAATTCCTCTATTTTCCCTCACAAGGCATCAAAAGAGAATATTCCTTATTTGAATTCAAAAAGGCCAAGTGGACTTGGTCCTTCCAACAAGGAATTCAATGCCTCTTACATGTCCTTGGCCTTGAGCCAAGTGACATTAACTTCATTCCCTTTCCCTCTTCAACATGCCATTTCTCAAATTTGAAATGCCACCTAAATGCATTTATTGGCACATTGGCCAAAACTTGCACATTCCTCATCCAATCACATTTGGACAAGTGGCACAATGCCATTGGACTATCCTTTTGTCCCACATTTCTTATTCCCACTATCTCTTCCAATATTTGAATCTATAAAATGGAGACTCTTCTCCTCAATCTTTATCCACACTTTACATGCAAAGTTACTCTCTTCAATTGAGAACTAATTTTGCTCATTGCTTCCAATCATCCATCAATTTTCATAGAAATTAACAAGATTATGCTCAAATCTCTTTGGAGATTAGACCATTGATTCAATCAACTCACATTTGCACATAGGAATTGGGAAAGGGCCAATTGCAACATATCATTGGCACCAATTCCTGCATGGGATCATCATTTTGTTTACTTAATTAGGACTAACTTTTATCTATCTTAGTTGTTCTTCCTTGTTCCTATTTTAAGTTTATTAACAAATGGATTTTATGGGGAATCCCTCATTGTTTGCTTACATTTAGATCTAACACTAACAATGTTTTGTCATCTTTGTGCTAATAGTAGGTTTAGGGGTTCACATGAGGATATCATGGTGCAAAATGACAATATTGAAATAGTAGATATGGTTTCCTTAGATGAAGATGATGAAGTGATATTAGATTCTCTTCACTAAGAGATCATGAACAAGGATAAGTATTTTGAGGTTACTTTAACACAGATATCTCCTTGAAGTAATCTCTCCTCAGCTTCAAACTATCCTTTAGCCCACCCTCAAACCAACCAAAAACTCAAACCACCTAAGAATAATTGAAAGTAATCAATTATATTACCATTCTCATACATATAACACTAGAAACCATATGCAACCAAGACAAACACCTTCAACATCACTCTAGCTACCTAACCCCATCTTGCCTGGTCCCCCTTGTTTTCCTTTACATAATGAAAAGGAGTATAATCTCATTGAACAACTAAAGAATACTCCTACTAAGATATCATTATGGGATCTTATTCAAGCCTCCCCTCATTATCATAACATTATTCAAAGTTACTTACAACAAGTTTCTACCCTCCCTAATGTGCAATCAAATGATGTGGTAGCCAAAATTCAAGCTATAACACCAAAAAACTTAGAAATTACTTTCCATCAAGATGAGTTACCTTCCCTAGAAGTACAAAAACAAAATGAATCTTTCATGATAATAGGTAAACCCACAAAATTGGTTTACAATTCCTGAGGAAGGAAATTGCAAAAGTGCCCCATAGAAAAATGTTGGTTTCGGGGGTTCAAAACTAACATTTGTCTGTAAGCTAGCTGAACCCCCTTTGAGAAAACCCATTAAATGCCAAATCCCACCATTCCCAACAAAACCAAAAGGGAAAGTTTTAGGAAAGGGGTTCTCTGAACTCCGGTTCAAGCAAACTCCAAGGGGTTCACTAACCCCATTTTCCCACTTCTCCACCTCTAGCACCAAATTTCTACAAATTTTTTTCCTTCGATCAGGTTGAGGATAAAAATGGAGGAGAATTCACAGACCCAACTAGATGATGGTAGTCCTTAGAACAAGCTATCCATCAAATATAATGTTAATATGTTTTGTTTTTAATATGTATTTTATTTTTTAGTTTGATAAAACATAGGTTTTTCACTGAAATCAAGCTCTTTGTTCTGCACACGTGGAAAAATAGTAGATTATCA